>WSZQ02076737.1:109124-126425 GCA_019419845.2 Weissflogia rhopalogaster
AGCATTTCAAATGAATTTGCGTGAACTATTTATTCAAGATCGTGGAAAATCATTTATTTTGTTCTACTTTATAGTAAGATTGGAATCATGTTTTTTTTTTGTTTCAATTCATGCTATAAAGTGTCCGTGAATAATTTTAGTACTAATTTCTTTCTGGAAGTTAAATTTTCCTTAGGAAATCATTTGTAGCCTCAGATTTAGCCTGAAGAAAGTCGAGGCAATTTGTTTTATATTTTTTCTGGAGCTATAACACTTAAAAAGACTTAAAATCTATTCCTTTTCTTAATTTTAAAGTAAATTTACCTTTGTTCTTCATTATTCCTATAAGATTTCTTTCTTTGCTGTTCCTCCCTATCTTTCATTTTCTGAAGTACTCGCAAAGTTCTCTTTTCCTTCTACTATTACTAAATATTTCGAAAAATATTTTGAATTCACATCTAATTAGATTCCTCAATTTGTTGTAATTAGATTTCCTTCCAATTTTTCTAATTATATTTGCTTCAAATAATTCCCAAGATTTATTTCAACTTATTGCCTTCTAAATCCTTCAAAAACTATGCCTTTCTACAGTATGTTTATATTTCCTAGATTTCCATGCTTATTTAACATGTGTTTAATCCAAAGATTAAGATTTTGTGTTTGATGAACCTCTTTCCAGAACATGCAAAGTATACCGCTGCCTAATCCCTACACTCCTCATCCCATTGCGTAAAAGCGCACCGATGCCGTGCAATTTCAAGCCGCAGTAAGTCAAGAAGTCGCACTCTCTAACAAGCACACTCCACTCACCTCAAATCACATAAAATTCAAATACTCACCGAGTGCAAGCTGTAATCACTATATTATGCCGTTTGCAACGATGTCTTGTTTACCATTGGCGTGCGCTATTGCTTTCTTTTCAGGGAGCTGCAGCTGAGCAATAATAACCTGCGAATACTGCCGTACGAGCTCGGCAAGCTGTTCAATCTGATCGTGCTCGGACTGCAGGGGAATCCCCTCAACAAGGATATCATGTCTACGTACAGCGAGCCGAATGGGACGCATAAGCTGCTCACGAATATGCTCGACAATCTTCAAGGTAAGTTCTTTTTGTTTGTTATATCTTGAAAACGCGTACTGCGCTTTAAACGTTTAAAAAAGCACAATAGTACAAAATAGTACAAATTAATAACATATTTTATTAAGTATAACTAAAACTTTTTTTTTTGGTAAAAAATCTATACAAAAAGTTTATAATTTTTTACCAACATTTATTACTCATCAAATATATTTATAAATGTGTACATTATGAATAAGCAGAAAGAATCAGTAAATTCTTAGTGTTGATCCTTTGAAAATTGTTTTGTGTCCTGGGTTGAAAATTATTAGAAACAATGTTTATTTGGTTGCATATCATAAACGCACGTATACACATCGATATTACTGAGGAGTATCGTTTCTCACTTTCCTTTAAATATTGAGTGGTTACTCAGCAATAGAAAACTTGTTCATTTGGTTGCATATCGTACATTGTCAATCTAAAAAAATCCACCGAAAATAAACTAGTAAACTAACATGCAACGTTCTTATATTGCAATTATCAAGAATGATACCTCTCCGGGATTCTTCTAATAATACTATTATATTGCGCTTTCTTCGAGAAGAACCTCTTGCAACATTTTCATAAATAATTAATCGTGAATGTAGATAACTAATTTTACTGTTCTGTTCATTGGGTGGACTAAACCTAACATTCTTATTATTATTTATTATTAATATTTGTTATTTATTTATTAATATTTGCAACGCAAAACTAATTTTGAAAATATTTTTCAAATGTTTTCCAACAACTACTCGTTGCACTTCGAAACAAAGATTTTAACAAATAGTATAATCTGGCCGGATTAAACTTGTTGATTTGGTTGCATATCTTAAATCTCCGTTAGAAAACAATTCCCATTGAAAATATCTGATAAAAGAACATTCAAAGTTGTGTGTTGGGTTCTTTGGAATTGTCATTAATGAATTTCTTCATTTGGTTGCATATCTTAAAATTTTCACAACTGCTTTTTCTATGGAAATTCTAGTAAACAATGTTCAAAGGTGTTATTTCGTAATTCTCAATAATGAAACGTTTCCAGTTTGTTTTGCCAATAAACAGTGACGTATTGCAGTTTAGCATAAAAACGAGAGTATGGAAATAAAATAGGAATATCCATGCACCCAGTTTAAACAGCCGCGGCGTGTTTAAGCAATATGCACGTGCATTGCACCGGAGCGGTTGGAATCACGTGCGTTTTAATAACTGCCAACTTTGTTTTTCACTTGAAGTTTGTGGTTTACGATTATCGGAGCTCGTTTACGACCCCAATGTTTTGTCTGCCACTCTGTTTTTCCGTGCCTGCGCGAGCGCGTTCAAGTTCATTGAAGTAGTTCCTGATTATTGCCTATTTTCGCGCGCGCGCAAGCGATGATTAGCTGCCTTTACCTTCTATAGCGTCTTTGACGACGCTTGACTGATTAGTTTTTTTTGTGCGACTCGTATGCTATCTGCTTGCCTGAGATGCAGATGGACAGATGAAGAAAGGGCGGACCTGATTATCTGCAGAGAGAACACAAACGTTCGCTCGTGATTGAGCCATAAAGCCAAAAGTGCGCGCGATCGTAAATGTAACTCTTTTTTCTTCTTGTGTTTTGTTTCGTTTTGTGTTGTTGTGAAGCAGTCGGCGTGGGAACGTGGATTCTTACACGATTCTTGATACTACCTAGATTGACTTGTTAAATTCATCTGTAATTAAATACTTTTGGTTAATTGTTTTAAGCTTCTTCAGCTTTTGTTTTAAATTTCTCATTACAAGGTAAAACGCTTTGTTATGCAACTGTAACAAAAATATCTACATTTAGAATTTTTTTTACGGCAAGCGGCCAGTTCGTGCATGCCCCTTGTGAGAATTTGTTATAACTAATAAACATTTTTATTAATAAATTTAGGTTTCTTTACATTATAATTTATTTACTTATTCAACAACCTTTTTCTACCACATAGTGGTGTAAGAGATTAGTAACTTTCACCCGGCCCAATCCGGTGTCGCTACTGATGGTACTTGCTCTGAACTTTTTGTGCATATGGGTTTTTTTTTCCGGGAACCGTTGCAAGCGAATCGCTCAACTTTCGTTCGCGTTTTTACCGCGAAATCAGGAGTTCGCGGACGGCGCCGCAGCCGCTTGTTGAATGGGGAGACCAAGTGGTCACCCATCCAACGCTTAGCTACGTCCGACGTTGCTCAACTGCAGTGGTCTAACGAGCACTGAGCTCCACAACGCGACAAGCCGCCGCTTTACATTATAATACATACATAAATTAAATTTTAAATTGAGTTTTAAGTAATACTCTCTGGTTGGAATCGAAATAGTTTTGTCACCCAGGTAGAATTAGTTTGTAACGACTAAAAGTAGCGTGTAAAGCAGGTCGTAGTAATGGCTACATATTTACATTGTTTGTGGGTGCGCTCCGCGGTTTTATTTGAGTTGGTAACAATCGGTGAATAAGCGCAATTCGCACATGAATGTTGATGCTTGGTTGCTACTGTTTTTACTGCATTCTTTCTATTTTGAATAATTAAGCGTAATTACGTGCGGTGTGCAAGTATGACAACAATAAGTAGGTATTGTTTAAAAATTTCTAGTCATTGAAATTTCCCAGTTTTAACACCAAAACCCCATTGATATCAATCGCAAATTTCAATTTATTAAAGTGTTTTGTTTATTTTTGTTAATTTGACTGATGAACGCGAATGCAATTATGCCAGAATATATTTACAAAGTTAACCCTTGAGAAAATATCGTCATAATTTTCTATCTATTTATTCTCAGATTGAACATTGCTATCTTATAGAGCGGAACGCGCTGATTTAGAAAATGTCATAATATTTAGGGGTCGATGTTGTCGTTCTCGAGTTATTTTGAAAAATATCCAAATTCAAAATGTAATTTTGGGCCAAATTTTGACTAGTCCCGATCTGGATGAAACTAATAGAGTATTATTTCAGATGGTCTCTGCTTATTTTCTCAAAATATGGGCTTTATAGCTCATATAGATTCCGAGATATTTTAATGTTTCAGATTTTTAGAGAATAGCCATTCTCTCTGAGAATGGTGGTAATTGAATTTATCTTTTTCCAAATGTTTGTTTTTATTTTTTGATTTTATTTATATACATTCTTTTAATAACGAATGAAAATAAAATAACTTTCATGCGTATAGTCTTTTATATTACACTAGGGTGTGCTGTAAGCGAGTTTTTGTTCGGATTTTAAACTCGGACTTTCACAGACAAAACCGAACAAAACAGAATAAACTCGCAGATTGACAAAACTCGATTACCCGGAGGCTCGGGTTTCCCTTTTTTTTTGACAAGCCTACTCGCTTTGAGAGTTTTCAAAACAAAAAGTTGACGACTTCATGTACCGTGACTTAGAGTATTATTAGCATATTCTAGTAACGAATGCAAATATAAGAACAATCTCATTATCCCATAAATTAACACATTAATTGTGCGCACCAAAGTTGTACTTAACGATTAGCGCTCTCATCGAGTAATTTACGAGCGTCTTTGCGCTTTTGTCGATAGTATCATCACCTCGCCTTTGATTCAACTCGCCATCCACTACACACATACACGCACTCGCATCGCCGATATCAACGATTTAATTATCGATAGGCATTTCCAAGAAAGGCGGGTAGACAATTCGCATTGGTGCAAAGCGCGTACCTTCTCTTCATTATTCTCATAATACGATGGTAATTGTAATTGCGCGTTGCGTGGACAGCGTCGGCCATCTTTTGGCCCGGCCAGCCGCATTTATTATTAAGCGAGCAAGGAGATAGGTGGTTGATCGGATGATAAGGATCGGGCGCGCTAGTCGCGAGCACGATCGTTACGTTTCGTAATTTATTGCGCGCAAAAAAAAAAACGATGCGCCACCGTACTGCGATTTGCGAATTGTATCGACGCGCGTTGAATGCACCGCTTTTTTTTGTTTGCGTTCTCGTCAATTTTCCGCTGCTGCAAATTGTGATCAATCGTGTTGGCTGCTGTTGTTGGCGTAATTTCTTTTATTTTTCCAAGTTATTGTTGCAATTTTTCATGCTATTGTGGCGTGTGTATGGGTTTTCCTTGGCACCTGTATATATACTGTTTTTTTTTTCTTGGGCTGATAAAAGCGCGATAAAACGCACAATCGGCTTTCGCTTTTGTTAAGCGGCGCCCGACACTGCAGCGATCGTTTTAAGCGTCGCCGATTACCGCCTACGATGTCCAGCCGCGCGTTTTGTATTTATTGCACAATTACGCCGGCTCCGGCATGCTTGCACAAGTGGACATTCTCGTGTCATTACACTGCGAACCATCCATATTGTCTTCAATAGATTACCTGTAAATAATTGATTTCACCTCTACGTTAAATAGTTTTCTTTTTATAGCTTAAATTAAGAGGTTTTATTTTAAACCTTTACACTCGAGGTCGTTTAGAAGTGATAACTTCTTTACGGAGTGCAAATCGGTTCTTAGGGTAACGGTGCGGTTGCGGTGATGCGCGTTTTGCCGAACATAACAAAGAAAACGCGGATGAACGAATAAATATAACAAGGGGCATGCTTGTAAAAGACGAGTGCTGTTTCGGCAAAACGATATTCAACACTCGTTTATGAGAATCATTTATGAGGGATATCAAGCGGACATTTATACCAGAAAGTAAGAAGCAGAGGATTTTCAACGCAAAACAACGACACGGCGGTTTGTACTGATTTGCGCCCTTTGTAATATTTATTGGATAAACCGCAAAAATATAATAAATATGACGGCAGAGTCGAAAACTGCTTCTTTGTTTCAGGTGTAAACGTCTGCTTGATGTTCTTCATGAATGGACGAAAACTACCGTCTCTTTTAGGACATCTTCGTGGTAGAATCAATAAATATATAAAAAAAAAGTGTTGAACCTAAAAAAGTTATTAAAAGTCGAAAAACTATAAAACAATAAGTATCGAACGAAAACATATTAAACAAAGAAATTATCGAACAAAAATGTATCGGACAAATTAAGTATCCAATCAAAAGTATCGAAATCCAAAAAAGTATCAATCTCAAAAGAAGTATCGAACCCAAAAATTATGAACAAAAAAGTATGCAACAAAGGATTACGTATTCTTATCCCCAAAGGAAGAAGCATTACAACAATCATCTAAAGTATCGATAAGTATGGATACCTCATCGATACTTATTAATACCTCAGTATCGATAAGTATCGTTTTAAATATTGTTTTTTTTTTAATACATTGTTGGTAACAAAATAATTAAAGCATTTATAAAAAATGCCGCGTAGCAAATATTTGACATTGTAATTACGAACAATATTTTTAGAAACTCAAACATCTAACATATTTTTAAAAGAAAATAGAGTAAACATTCCTATAATTACCATAGCTATTGTTCGATAAAACAGAGTCGCCCACATAAACCTAGATAATCGTATTCTTGTTCGGCAGACAGATAAAAATCCGATTTGGATCGTGTTTAATCCGTGTTTGCAATGAGGCAACACAATGGAACAATATAATAAGTGGCCGAGTGTCTCGCATCCCGTGCTCCTGGCCTGCTCTCGCCGAGGCGGTGCCGTATTGTAGCGTATTCGAGCGCAATCGCATCGCTGTCGCATCTTTGCCAGGCGCAAACAAACTCTATACGCCGCGCAATAAATACCTACATAACAATGTAAAAAATAGATAAACAAGAATAGCGCGAACGCTAAGTAAACAAAAGTCGTCTTCTGTGCCTTTTATGGAAGGAATATCTGCATTTTGAGAGCAAAGAGAGGACAACTAAGAAAGGCCAATAAGAACAGCATACATAAAAGAAAGATAACGTAAACCTATACTATTAAATATCCGATACTTTTTTGTTCAATACTTTTTCTGTGTTTAATATTGAACGATACTTTTCGGGGTTTTATCTTTTTTTTGTTCGTTACGTTTTTCTTCGATTCTTTTTTCGATACATATTTTGTTCGATATTTATTTTGTTCGGTACTGTTTCGTTTAATACCTTTTAGGTGCAATAAGTTTTCTTTCGATATTTTTTTTAGTTCAATAATTTTTTGTTCGATTTTTTTATCACATTTTTGTACAATATTTTTTCTTTCGATACTTATTATACCCTTTTTATACATTTTTGTTCCATATATTTAAGTTTAGTACTTTGCCTAATTTGATTTTGATATTTTTACCTTTTTTAGCGTTTTTATTCAATATTTTGTGATTTTCTACATCGTTTTTAAGCAACACTAATCCATCGTTTGTGTAGGCGAATCACTCTGAAAACAATGCATATAAACCAAATATCTTTAATCTGTTTTCTTTTCACATATTCATACCCATATAATTAAATATTAATTCAAGGATGACAGTCGCATCTGTTTCAAGTTTAATCCGTTAATTAAGCTTTCAACTTCAAACGAAATATATTAAAATAGTATTGAAATACTAAATAGTTTGTATTGAAAAAGTAATTCCCTGTAAAATTGATTGCAATTATCTTCTGTTTATGGTAACAATTGATTCGAAACCTGCAAACACATTCTCCTTTCGCAATCAAGCAATCTTCTCAATAATTGGCATTCTTCTCAGTAATTATTAAAAGTGGCACCTTGCCGCATGACGCACGGATCGTTTGTAATATGACTCGGGCCGGGGGATTGATAATGTACACAAAAGTCATTGAATTTAGAAAGGAAATCAGCGAGATCACGCACCGCAGAAAAGCTGAGCCGAGCCGTAGGTGCGCTTAAAGACACTTTGTTTGTGTGATGTAGCATCTCACTGAGCACAGCGGGGACGCATCGATATTTGTAATATGTACCAATAACACCAATCGGCCAACCTACATTTCATCCAACGACGCGCAGATCATTTTTACATTCATATTCGTCGAGTTGTTTCGCAAACACAACCAGTTGTTGCAAACACACTGGAAATGTAATTTCTCGCAAAAAAAAAAGATCAAATTCATAATTGCTCTTCGCTTTCTGCCTACACAACAATGCGCCGGCCATTGTTTCGTTTCACAATTGTTGGTTTAGTAAGTGCACACAACGATTGAAATGTTAAAGTTGTTACATTGTTAAATTCATTAGTTTTAATTTGTGCGGAGGCTGAAATTGGAGCAGGTTTGGAGTGAATTTCGTTTCCACGATTTGCAGGAGATTTATTGAATTACATCAGGGGTTGCAAAACACTTTTTAAAAATTTTCGGTCGAATTAAATATAAATGTTTTAGACGAATGACTTTTTTAAATTTGTGGTTCTGGGTTGTCGACCCTTGATTTTATAATTTTGTATGTACATGAACATTTACATTCAGAAGCATTTCAATTATTGCAAATTCGTTAATATGTTATTGAAGATGTTAGTGAAATTAGGCCAGGGGTCAGCAAACAAGTCTTATTGTTTTAATTTTCAAGGAATATTTTCAATCACTTGGTTTTTATTTATTGATCAAGATATTCATTTATTCGTTTTCTGGCAGGCGTAGATTGCCGACCCTTGATTTCACAAGCTTTATAAACTTAATGTACTTTGTAGGGTGGGCAATACATCATCTTTGGTGAATATCAATTACCGCGAATTGGAAATGAATATATTAACTTAAATATATTAAATATATTAACTTAAATATATTAAATATGTTAACGTAAATATATTAAATATTAACTTCATCGAAATTTCTTCGTGGATGTATTGAATCAGGGGTCGGCAAAATATTTATGTTATATGCTTTTTTAAATTTTGTAAACAAGCTTGCAGACCCTTGTTTAACATTTTCATTTTTCTGAAATGAAATCTTAATAGTAACTCACTCACAACTGTCATAAATGTCATAAAAATGTAAAGTTAAAGTTAAATTTTGCTTGAACAGGATCAGTGTAACAGGTTACCGACTCTTGGTTTAAAAAATAGGCATTTCTCGATGAGAAACTTTTATAAATATATTGAATCATGTGTAAATGTATCTATATAATAACGTGTTATATTCAATTTAATTGATTCGATATATATATATAAATAATATGCCTCATTTGAATATTATATTTGACACTTGGTATATTGCTGACCCTTGGATTAAGTGATAGATGTATTCCTCTTTATACTAGTGTTCTCTGACATTTAGAAGGTAGAAACATTGCAAATACCAACGCCGTGATTAGGCTTTGTAGCATTTTGCATTTTGGTCGCGTTCGGTTTCGAAAGCACGCGATTACATGACTAACAAAACGCACCCAAAAATAAAGGCACAATTTTCCCAAAGTTTCTTTTACCTACCAAAAAAAAACGTTCGTTTACAATTTTGTTAAAACTAACGCAGAACTATGTGTTTTGTACAGTGTTAGTATAAACAAAATGTGTGCTTCCGCCACGCCAAAATCGAGTCTAGTCACTGGCTATGTAATTACCAAACTAGATTATCGTTTCTTTAGTATCTTGTCTATTTGAGGAGCAAGAGGCCGAAATCTGATCGAGAATCGGATGGCGAGAGGCGAACCCCACGAGCAATTCAACATAATTACATTTCGCGCAAATCACCTATGGTCATAAATAACCGCGTGCGGCCGGCGTACAATTAGCGGCCAATAAACACCCAGTCTATTGACTCTTCCCGCGGCTGGGAAGAGTGCTTTGCATGATTAGTGATAATAGCATGCGTATAACGTTTTTTTCTCGAATATTGCGAGATGCAGGAGATTAATGTTTATTTTTTGCTTGTGTTTCTGGATTGTAAATTGCAAATCGCCACTTTCACCATTGCATCGCCTAGCTTGTTTGCAATGCGATGAGATGTCATCTGGAATGCCCGCGAGGTGAAGACTATCTGCATTTCAGATAGATATCTGATGGGTAACTACTTGTTTTATGCGGATGTGAAGACTGTGTTTGGAAAGAGTTTTGCAAATCTTTTAGAGAGATGGAAGGAACAACAAACGTGGGTTCAAATGTGCGAAGAACATGCATAATATGCGAGAACATGCATAGGCGGTAAATGATGGTTATCGGCAGTTGAGCTTTAACCTCATTATTGTTTAAATTTATTAGCTGTTTGAGGAATTTTAGGAAGTTTTACAACTGCTTGTGGTAGTTGTTAGGATTGGCATTGTATGAATTCTCAAATATTTGTTGGAAATGAGGAAATGTTTTTTGAAGATGTCGTAGGATGTGTTATTAAACTTTAAGTTTATTTAATTGCCGTAAAATTAAATGAAATTTAATGTGGAAAGGGCAATCCAAGCCTGTTGTACATTATATTTTTTTCTACGACTATTGTTAAAAATTACTGTGTTTAGCAGTCACAATCCCAGCCTTGGTTTCCCATGAAATTATATTCCCCCATTTCTTCTTCACTCCCATCACTATTCCTCCTTTTGCTCTCCCTCTTCTGCCGATCTGGAAATCCACACAAATTCCTCTGGGAGTTCACATTCTTCCAACCTTTTCCAGGCTGCCATTTTTATCCACGTTTCTGTCATTCCTACAACGTTTCCTTGTCTCTAGCCATTTTCTCCACTCGTCACCCGCAGTCCCCCCTCAATTTTTTTCGCGGTCCTGAAACGTTGCAGAATGCCCCTCGAAATTGCTCGTTCGTTATTCCCCTATCGTCCCCTAGAATTCCTAATTTCTTATAAAACTTCTTATTTCCGGCATTTGCCTAGTCGGAGATTTATACGAAAGGCTGAAGAGGTATTAGAACATGCTTTTGAACGTTTTCCACGTGATTCGCCTCAAATATTACCTTAAAAGTCCCATCCATGGAATAGGAAACGCTTGAAGAAGTTTCCCATGGCCAAATGGAGTCGTATTCCATAACTTTATGAACTTCTGTCCCCATACCGAGTTGTTAATAAACGTAAACAAACTTTTCCCGTAATCATCCGTAGATTTGTGTCTTTTATAAGGCGAAAATTGCCAAAACAAGTGTAGATGGACGTACGCGAATGGATGAATTTGCCGACTTTGTCCAAATCGGATACGCTCTCCGACTGTGTTGTTCCATCCATGTATAGTAATTATTAATAACGTCGATCTGTTAACTGTGGCGAAAGAGCAGTTGGCAGGAGAATGTACTGGGTTGAATTCGCGGCGGTGACGTCCATCTACGTCTGAATACCTTCTATCATTCATTCGCTTGTGTGTGTGTGTGTGTGTGTGTGTGTGTGTGTGTGTGTGTGTGTGTGTTTGTGCACCAGACAACGCATCTCCTTCATCGGATGGCCGTTCTACTTCCCTAATAAATGCGGCAAGGTGCGCATTAGCCGTGTGGTAGCTCTTGTAAGTGTAAACGCCTCGCGGCATGCCGCCGTCAGCGAAACGACGACCGGTAGTCCCCCGAAGAAGCGGGTAACTAATTGCCACGGCAATAGGCCGATGACCATAGTCGCATTCGCGTGCACGCACATATGTGCGCAGCAAGTAGCAAGCATAGCAACAAATGACCGGCTGCGCTGTTTGCGAATGTAAGACAAGCGAAGCTCTACTCATGTCTTCACACGTGCACCATTCATCCACGCGAATGTGCATCCTGTCGTAGGCCTAAACACCGACATTGCAAAACGTAATTAATACATAACACACGGTGCAATGCGATGTGATGACGAGGTTAACTTTTGCGATTTATGTGTAAATGTGTGATAGCGAGAGAGAAATAGAGTGACAGAGACGGATAGAGACTTGGTGTGACAGAGAATGAGTATGTGTGCGAGATAAAGAATCATTGAGAGAATACGTAATTGAGGGGGATAGAGATATCGATTTATTGCTAGAGATGGAGAGTTAATGTATGAATATTGTGTGTGTGTTTTTCGGGTTCATATCTGAATTATTAGTTATTTTCATCGCAATAGTCTTCATCGTCAGTTAATCATTGTGACAAAATGATTTGTATTTCAAAAACTACATTAAAATGAAAATGCGATAAAAAGACCATCGATGATTGAACACACCATCTACGTGAAGTCGTCCGAGGACATACTTTTAATGGTCTTTCAGGAATGTTGAAAATTTTCAACGTTAACCACATCTCAACGACATATTTCTCTTTTAGTATTGTTCTTAGAGAAATAAACTTCTCAATAAATCTAAAACATGACTAAAACATAAAAAAAACATATACCATGCCGCATGTACCATATCCTAACGCAAAACAAAAAAGGGAAAATAATTTAAATTGCAACTTATGATATTTTCAAATGCATAAGCTGATATATCTCTGATGATAGATCGTCTACGCATCGCTGCAAATCGGCAACAAACACACAGCGCATCTGCTTGTCGGTGATTTATCGATTGCGTGCGATTTTTCCAAGCGCACAAAATTGCCCTGTGCGATCGGTCGATCGTCTGTGTCTGGTCTCTGTTGGAATGATTTCGCTTTGAGTTATGACGATCTTTGGGTGGCTGCCGTCTCAACACTGATCGACGATGCATTGCAATACGCCACCACCGCGCGCCGCGATTCAATAAACATTTTGCTTCGTCGTTTTTAATCGCCGTCGATTGAATCGTAGAAAGGAGCGGGCCCACGCACCTCGACCGGAAAAGTGGCGCGTCGCGTTCGGATGGCGCTTTAAAACTGTATATTCGTGCGATTAGCGCGTGTGAAATACGTTCGCATTTGATTGTGCCTAATGAGGCGCGCGCCCCCTTTGGCCGCGGTGAAATTGACCCAATTTTCTCTCCGCGGCACGAGTCTACGACGATGACAAAGTCAACGCATGATCTACTTGCTTTTCAATGCGCCAGCGAGAGTTTTATGATTGCCGGCGGACCGTCAAGACGGGCGTTGCTAATCGCAAAGATTACTGGCATTGAAATGTCATTTTCGTGTTATGTATTATTGTTAAATATTTTTATGTGTTTGAATCTTCAGAGTCTCCTAGATTGGCTCTATACTTTGAAAATGGTGTAAGTGCAGTTATTTTGTTTCGAGAACATTTATGATGTATTTGTTAATTATGAATTTAGGCATATTAAGAGAAGTGACTCTGACAAGGGTAAGATGTGGATCGGAGGAGTGAGGGTGTAAGGGATGGATGGGGCCTGAGTACATCCAGTGTGTGTTATGTGGGAAGGGCTTGTATACCTAGGAGCACCCGGCAGGGGAATGTGACGGAGTGAAGAAGGAATAGCCTTTGAAGGAGGGCATGGGAGGATATCGAGTAGAGGTGTGGTTGGAAGAAACAGAGAAGGGGTTAGCGTCTATCACTACATTGATAAATGTTTAGAAGGAGGAGGAGAAAAGTATGTGAAGTGACTCGTGGATATTATTGTTGTATGTGCATATTTGAATGTGTATTTATTTGTCATTATTTTCTTGTTGTGGAATTGTAAGGGCACGAGTATGCCAATAAAGATTAACATATAAAAGAAGTTCGTCGAAAACTATTTCATCGCTGGTCTATTCATCGCGGCTAGATCATCGAAAAATGCTTCACTTTCGCTCACTGCCTTGCGGTCAATGTGTATCAACATGGAGACTTTGAATCCGCCGAATACATTATCATCTTCTCTTGATATCACGAAAACATGGACGAAAATACTTCCTTATTGTATCTTACTGTTTGTCAATTTATCAACCAATCACAATCACAATCAAATGTATTTCGCACAGAAAATCAAACCTTGTTTCAAAAGTCACGTTTCATTGATTAGAAATTCCTAGCTAATCAACGCCAGGTCAGGTTTTACTCCTCTGCTCCGCGGTGAATTGATGAGCTTATCTTCAATCTGATTATATTTTATTCGCAATTGTCACGCAGTAAAACACTCTTACTGCTCGACGTAACATACGCAGAAAATGTGAATATGTGTGCTTTTATCATATTGCGTGCGTCGTGTGTCGCATCCTCTCTTGTGGTATACATTCAAGTGTCAGATGTTTTACATGCCTATATATGCGCGTGCAATTTTCTTCACTTTTACGATTGAACGCATGCGATTGAATCAATAAGCATTGATTTAATTTGCCCGTTTCCGGAAGAGGGCATCGTTGCCTTTCATCAACTCCGAGTTGTCAGCCGTAAATGGTAGAAAATCCTGAATCCTGCACGCCGGCCGGTCGTGGCAAAGAAGTACACAATATATCTCGTTAAAATATGTGATTATCGTGAATATGCTTGGCGAATATTAATTCGCTGCTTGAAATTGGCTGCTTCGACGGCGCATAGGTTTGTGACACGTTTGACCGCCCAGGTTTCGCAAATAATTAATTGCTAATTTATTTTCGCTGGTTATACTAATTGGTCTAGTCTGTATTAGTTAGCTATCTTGATGTTGATCAAATAATCATCAATAAAATTGCGACGATGCTTATTGTTTGAATTGATAGTTTTAATAAGCCAATTGATTTTATAAAATTAACGATTTTTGGTTTGGCAGAATTTCCCTAAACGCGTGTACGCAATAAATGATGTTGCGAGAAAAGTTCATTAAAGTCGAGAATATATAAGATATATACTTTTTCTATTCCTGTTTTATAATGGGCACATTATATTAACGATTTTGATTAAGTTATGATATACACAACCTACGGCTAGTTATAACAGTATTGGTAGATGTCGTAGCAAGCCGTATAATAGGTTCATAGTAGTTTCACAGCGGAGGCTGGCGGCGTGAACTGGTGTGCTTGCTAGGGATGCCGACTTTTCACGAAATATCGATACTTTTTGATATCGATACTTTCGATACCAAAGTATCGAAAAAAGTATCGGTACTTAATATAGTTAATGAAGTCTTCTGTCGGTTGTTGATAAAAAATGTTTATAATAGTTAGAAATGTTAAGTCACTTAATACTTTAGATGTTTGACTTGTTTATTTAAATTTCGTACAATACGTATTTCGCCTATGCGACATCATCAGGTACTGAATGTTAAAATTTACACAGTGGTATTTATACAGACGCAGGTATCAAAGTTCGCGTTAGAGGGATGTTGATAAGAAAATCTAACTGATCGTTAAGAACATTTTCAGCATTGTCCTTTATGGCAATTTTTATGTAGATTGCTTCCGATACGTTCAGTTTATGGCCTTTATTACCTAAATGTAAGATTTGCAAATTTGAGATGTCGCACTGGTGTCCAGATACCGCATAGGCGAAAATACGTATCGTACGAAATTTAAATAAACAAGTGAACCATCTAAAGTATTAAGTGACTTAACATTTCTAACTAATATCGGTACTTATTGGTATCGAAAATGCATATTTGAGCTATCAGTTAATGTATTTTCAAATTATTTTTTACTTATTACAGTAATCTTCCAGTATATTATCGGCCCCATTTTCTGATATTACTACATTTTGAGAATGATAAATTTCGCGGTAAATCGTTCGCTGTTGCGGCCTGCACGTAATCTGTAATTGTTCACAGCAGACACACATATGCCTGAAAAATAAATCTACTCATTATTATTTTCACATGCAATAGTCGTAGAAAAAGTATTGAGTGCAACTCGCCTGCATTGCACATTGTTTACTCGTATGATATACCGAGCTATAACTTCGTAAATATTGCAGATATCGACTTGAACTTTTGAAATGATATTCTATTCTGAAATAGTTCAACAATTGATCATGACTTTTTCCAATTTTTCGAAAGGATTCTTGATAATTATCAAAAAAATAACGAAGATTTTTTCAGTTTATAATCAATTTCTACACGATTTGTTCCATTCATAATCATATCCTTTTCTGCTCTAACTCTTGTTCAAACATATTTATGGTTGGCACGCGTATTTTTTCGTCTTTGGGCATCGCATCGGACGCACACAAACGCGGAATGAAATGGCCAGCTTAAAATACCGTTTATTTTGATCAATTTACAGTTAATGACTGTTTTTGAGACTTTATGCCCGAAGAACGCAGTCGGTGTAGGGTACACTTATATACCGGAGAAATGATGGCGATTTTCGGGCATGCAAAACAAGGCGTGAGAGATGATCGCCGATCGGCGTCGAAGACGACGATGAAACTTTTCAATTTGTGCTTGTTTGCTCACACGATGCGCAGACGATGTTGCCCGCGCAACATCACATCGTCATTGTTTTATCGCTGTGATCCGCGAATAACAGTATCATCGCCAAGATTGACGGGAGTGTGTGTTGAATGCTGAATTGAATAGCTAAAGAGAGGCATATTTTTTTTCTGCATTTCGCGAGAATATGAAATCGATAAGCATGCCTTTCATGCATGAGTTGAATGCAACTTTCTAATTATTTCACGATCACGAGGCATGAGCGAGATCATGCGGTTTGCACGAAATTGCCACTTTCTACGCTTTTATTGAATGTTTTATTAGCCGGCTTGAATGTTTTGTTGTTTTGTGCGATTTCCTACAAATGGTTTTTGATGTCTTTGGTTTATCTTTGGCTTGCGTCGAGTGTTTTGTTCATTTTTTGCTTTTGTATAGTTTATTTTGTACATTTTTTGTTTTGTTCGTGGTTTTTGTTCAGTTTTGCGCAATTTTGTATAATTGGAGCCCGAAATTGGTGGCGAAAACGTTATGGATTAATTACCCAAATCGAAATGTGGCGATTGTTGATTTGCGCTCATAAATACGATTAGCGCTAATATTCGTTTGTTAATATTCATTTTTACACCGTTAAAACTAACGCTGCTTTCCTCGTAGGCGCAAAAGATCTATTAGATGGTAGCGTAACTGTTTTGGTGTTACACATTTGCGTTCAAGCAGATCCGTGCGTGCTGCTTTTTTTTCTCTCGCTGCGTCTTTTTCTAGCGCGTAAGTTTTTTTGGCCGTGCCTGATGGTCACCAAGACGTGAATGCATCCAGTTAATCTGGGCCTTACTGTGTTTTTAATTAGAAATTTGCATGTTTTTGATGTCAATTAGAAAGAAATTCAGAAAGATCTAAAGATATGGTGAGAACTTTTGGTTACAGTAAAACCTGCCATAAACGGAAAGTTACGGGACCAACTTTTTTCCGTTGTTGGCAGGTTTCCACATGTTACTAATCTAATGCAAGATTCGAAGCCCTCCATATATGTTTCCGTGTTAGACAGAACTATGAATATCATAATTAGTATTACTGAAACATTTCGTCTTTTGTTTAACTCTTCTAGGCTTACTACTTTCGCCATGAAATGTGTTTACAATTTTCTCCTGATATAACGTTTTCGAGGGCCTAACTGTAATTCGACTCCTTATTTACTATCTAAAGGAGGCCGTACAGTATTTAATCAGTGTCAACACAACTGTTCGCGCCAAAGCG
>WSZQ02076737.1:126525-137639 GCA_019419845.2 Weissflogia rhopalogaster
TCGTGGGTATTTCTTCTTAAGTGAAGCTCCGCGAACTTACAACTCGCGGGAAAATAATTTTATAAAGTCGCTTTGCGCATTTACAAGAACTATTTTGAATAAAAGTGCTGGTATTCTATCTCTCAAATTAAAACAAAACATACATTTTAAAACAAGAAAATTTAAAATCGGTTTGTTAGTTTCGGCGATGTACATCGCTAAAAATTGTAACTCTCGGCTCCCATCCACCAGCATACTATCCAAGCCAAGCGTACGTACATAGTTTTACTCCAAAAAATATCTTAAATATAAAGAATTGATTTCTAAAGCTTAATTGAAATATTGTTGATTATCCTAACAAATCTTCGTCTTCTTCCGTTCATCTTTTAAGCTTGAATTTATAAGTTCGAATTGAAACTTCTTTTTAGATGGTATTCGTTTGCTGGTTCGTTGGTGGTATGACCCCGACCTAGAAAACGAAATCGACCTCCAATTCTTTCTTCGTTTTATTTTTGTTTCTCTTCAGTAACCGACACAATTGCCGTTTGCTTCGTGCGCACGAAGACTCATTTTGATGTTCCCAAAAAAGTCTACGTTTCCTGGTCAAAGAGCCAAACCGCTCTTTCTCCGTACAGCTTTCTTCTCTCGCCATCGTACTCTTGGGTGTAGGTAAATTATGCCCACATGCGTGTGCACAAGCGTTTAACCTGTGCCTTCCGCACCACGTCCAAAGAGACCAATGTTGCACGTGAGTGCCTGAGTGCACATCAATTCGAAGAAAGCGTCTCTCGCTCCCCAGGGCAGGCAGGACGTTGTATGCCGTGCTTTCTTGAAGCGCCTTTATGCATGAATATGCAGATGAATGCATGCGCATTCATCTACTCAAGTTGGGTGCATCCACGCAGGTGAGATGCATGAATCAGATGTCGAAAGATTTAGCATCGGGAAGGCATCTGTGTAGAGGTGTTTGTCAGTGTGTTGGTGTTGGAGGAGAGCTAACCGGGTCAGCGCACGTTGTGGCAACCTACAAACTTTCTTCGGCCGGCTGCTGGCGGTTGGCAGGCTTCTTCGCCAGGCCTGCGTATGAATATGTTTGTATGTTGGGTGTCCAATCAGCCAAGGCTCTCTGAGTCTCTCAGCCGCGCTCTCAGCTCTTTGAACGAACACCTCATCTCGTTATCCGGCGATTTTACGATGCCTCGAGACATGCAAGTCACACACACCGCATTGTTCACCTGTTGTGCAGCTTGTTACTTTTTTGTGGCTCCTGCTCTCTCGACTCGTCTATTTTTTATTTCTTATATTTTGTTAGTTTGCCTGCTTGGATGCTGAATATATTCAGAGTAGTGCGGGTTGACCTAGTTGTGTGGGCGGCATCGTTAATAAGGCGCTAAGTAAGACTCGCCGCGAAGGCTATGGGGTCGGGTATATCGAGGAGACTGAAGAAGAGAGATCTTGGTATGTACATTGCGGCGGTGACTGTGCAGATGTGTCTTGCGTCTATGGGAGATTGAGAGTAGGTAGACGTGAGTGTTCGTCGGAGCACCTAAGGAGCTGGTCCGCCGATGGCGTGTTTACTACGTGTTGGGCTCTGCTAGAAGTAGGTTACTGCAGTCCTTCTACAAACATACAGACGTGCTATGAACTTATAGAGATTTTCTTCGCGTCTCTTACTACAGTTAAATCCTTTCTTTCAAACTGGGAGAGTGTCTTCAAAAAGGTTCTGAACATGTCCCTGGTCTTATTGTAAACTTAGTCATTTACTGATCCAAGTTTTGTAGTGGCACACTCATGTTTGGAGCAGGGTTCTCCCATGGGGCATAGGGCAAGATGTGGAACTGAGGAATGTGTATATATGTGTAGGTATTTGAATGGCTGAATAACTTGGAATGCACGGAGTTGGGAGACAGATGGAAGAGTGTGACGGTATGGTTGTGTGGTAAGGTTGGTTTGAGGTTGAGCTCAAAATAAAGGTCTGATTATATATACTATAGCTATTGATTTGTCTGTAGATGAATTTTTAGATGGTAAACTGTAAGTTTATTGCATAGTTGTGTATATGTTAAACAATCTATGCTTGAGGAGTGGAGGACCCCACTGCTCCTTATTCATGCTTCCAATACAAGAGTCGCGATGCGACTTGCGACTGCAGAGCGTGCCGTCGTCTTAGACGCTGTTGCCGGTGTACCCGCGCTCGTGTTCGTTCTGTAGGCAAGCCTTACTCGCTTGTTGTGGCGGTCTGGGGTCTGGGTGAGGTGGTGTGCGCTCGTTGTGGTGACGGTTTGTTCGTGCACGGCGCGTCGAAAACGATTCAGTCTGGCGCTGACCGCAGCCGAGGCACTCGTTCGTACTCTCGGTACCGCGCACGCCTCGTTTACTTACGCAACTTTGCGCCTATGCGGCCCAGTTTCACGCAGTTTGCTTTAAGTCAAACACGGTGCGCCCGCGGAAGCGTATACGTGCAGTGTTTAAATCCATTCGCGACGCTCTATAGTGTTGGATGCAAGTGGTAACTAAGCGAAAATAATGAGTCCGGCGTCGTCGGGCCCTTTGGAAGTCGAACGCTACATCGGTGCCTGCCTGATTTCATCGCAGCAGTCGCGCCATAAGAAGGGCCACTATGTGCCGCACCATCCTCAACATCATCAAGCACACCATGCGCACCATCATCCGGCTGGGCATCACCACCAACCGCCGAATCTAGTGCATCCGGACAATCTCTACGGTTACCATCGCCTACAGCGATGCAATTCGGATGGGGGTCATTGGGCCGGGAACGGAAGTGTCCCTTTGCTCTACAATCATCACTATAATCCACATGGTGGCAGTACCAATGAGAACCTTTCGCGGCTAGCGGTGCAGACTCAAGGGATTCCTTTGATTCTCAGCAACAAGTACCACAGTCGCCGGAATAAACATCGAAATGCAAATTATAACTCTGGAGGCACTGGCACGAGTGTCTCTGGAAATGGGACATCGCAAGGACATAATGTACATGTGACTAATGTGAACGTGAAAGACTTGAAGGATGTGAAGGCGAAACGGTCGGACGTGAGCCAGTGCACTGATACGGTATCCATCGCAAGTGACGAGAGCTGTACTTCCAACACCTCCGACACTTGCCTACCGCGTATTATCAAACCACGCAAGCGGCGGAAAAAGGATCGCAAGCCACAGCATCACCTTCGAACACCACCGATTGGAACCGGGGGCGATTCGGCCTACTCGTCGGCGCAGGACACCAGCAGTAGCAGCAGTGCGACCTCTAGTCCCGACATCGACTACTTTGTCCCTCCGGCCAACTTTTACGCCTTTAATTATACGTCGCGGCTGCCGCAACATGATATCGGCAATCACAGCCTGCCGATGCGGCCTTCGCACGAGGATAAGAATGAGACTCCCAAATTGAGTCATCTCTTTGAGGACGTTTTCGATGATCTGGACGCGAAAGATTTGAATGGCAATGAGATGTCCTGCCAGTGTCGCTATTGTGATCCCAGTGGACAGATTTGGGACATGGATGTAGATCGGGGTTGCTATTCTCCATATCTGGCATCCTCGTTGCATTTTGGCTCAACCGGCTATACTGGCTACGATCCGGTGTCTGAGGTGAACTTGGGGCATTTAGGTCAGGATTTCAATCGTGCACCATCTCGACCGACACTGCGAAGACACTCATCGGACGCCCAAAGTCTCCTAGAGAGTCTGTCTACGATTAGCCTGGACGACGAAAGCACCTCTTCCTCAATATCGTCTTCGTCGTCGACGTCTTCAGTGCCCATGGCTCTAAGTACACCAAACTCTCCCAATCTGGAAGTGTCTACCGAGATTGTCACGTCGCACAATGGGCATCGCGACTTGGAGATTAAGTTCTTCAGCATCTTCTCCTCAGCCACATCGCCGGGAAGTGAGATGAAGTTGAACAAGTTGGAGCAACGTGATCGTTATAATAGTGTGTTTAGTGAGGATGTGTCGTTGGAGTATAGACGGGTGTGTGAAGGCACGCATACGAAACAGGAGTGCACGAAAGTATCTTCAAAGTGACGAAATACGTAGGGTTATCGTGTGATCTCATTTCTGCTTCTATCTGTTTTTTTTTTCTCTGGCTTCATTGAGTGAATGCGAATTTCATTAGTGGGTCGGCAACGGCGGTTGTTAAACAATCAAGACGTGTTGCTAGAAGGAAGACCTCGTTTCCATGGGTTTTAGGCAGCTTACGTAAAACTACGGGAGGAGATGCACAGAGGCGTTAAAGCAAACGCAAATAATTGAGGAAAAGAAAGTGTGCTTTGAGCACGTCATGCTCGATGTGAGGCTCAGCTGGAGTTTCATACTTAAGTCTAAGCTTGCAAGTTTGCTGGAAGGAGGAACTTCAAAAAAAAAAAACGATTGATCATCGAAAAACAATCAGATCGAAAACTACTGACCCCAAAAAATCAATTCGAATCGAAAAAAAATGCGATGATACGACACATTTCAGACGTATCAGTTTTTTTTTTTGTGGAGGAGCGAGTCACCAAACCAAACAGAAATGAAGCGAACGATGACGGACGCGGCCCGTTGGAATTGGGTTAACAGACGTCTCGCGAAGACTGGCTTGGTCTCTTCCATCTGCATATAGACACACATAAGCGCGGTGTGTGTGACTGGGTGCTGAACAAAGAGCGAAGAACGAAGACGCTGATCTCTCCTTCGAAGACACGCCGACGAGCGGACGCTCTCTGCTCTAGTGAGCTCACCTCTTCTTCTTCGCACCGGTTGCACGCCTCGGCTTCCTTTCGTCTCTAGCTTCTCATAGCTAGGCCCACAATACACACACACACACATACACATACTTACCAGGGAAAAACAAAGACTCGTTAACGAATCAAGCGATTAGACAACCGTGAGTCTCTTCACGCTAGTTTACCACGGAGACTGGAGCAGCAGCCACAGAGACGTGAACAACCATCGCAGGCCAATCGGCGACTATGTTGAACGTTGAGCACCACTGGCTTAGTTTTGGTGACCCACATAATCTCGCTTCGGGAAAGAATATTTCGTCTATCTTTCTTTTTTTTTGTGGTTCACAACGCACACAATCCACGCATACAGATTGCTCCCAATTAATTAGTCTTAACTAATTGAATTAGAAATTCTCATTTATTTGTACAGTCGATCACACACATACATACACTTAAACATATAGACAGAGTAATTTTATTGAGAAAAAAAAAGAAGAAAAATTGATTTTTATTGGAGATTTTTTTTTAATTTGGAGATTGGCACACAATTTAGGATTATTGGAGTCTGGCTTGGCAGCACATTGCAGGGATTATCTTAGGATTAATGGAAATTTGCAGAAATTTTGCATAAGAAAATTTCTCAGCAATAAATATATCTTTTTATATTCTGTGGGCTGAATTGTAGAAGGAATTACGAATTGTAGCTGAATGACTGGCATATATTTTTGTTTTATTTTTGTTATGTAGTTTTGCGTTAGTGTTTCTATCTGTGAATTTAATTTTTTTTTCGTCTTTGTATTTGTTTGTCTATACAAACACTCATTATGTTCTAATTTATTTATTGTTTCCTTTATTTCGTGTGTGATTTGAGTTTTTTATGCAAACGCAATGCATTTTTATTTGTCAATAAATCTAATTGTCCCAAAGTGAGTAGTTTCTTGTTTTGGGCAATTTTTAATTTAATTTCTTGTATTTTATTGCAATATTTTCAATTTTTATTATATTATATTTGTTAAATTTTCAGAAAGTTTCGATATTTTTTTTTTGTTATCGAGAGTAGCGAAACTTGAAAATATCGAATGTAACTATCGATACTTATCGGTTTTGAAATGAATTACATAAATATAATTGTCCCAATGAGAGTATTTTCTCCTCTAGGTAATTTTTACTTGTATTTAGTAGTATATTGTACAACGAGTTTCCTCACGAGTATAAGAGGACGAAGAAAGGGCATTCCATGCGAGTTGTACTTATTTATAATAATTTCTATATATAAATCAACCTTTATTGGCATATTCTCTTATATAACTATAACAATTTCTATACTTATACTTATAATAAGCATTTGAGCATTTGAGATAGATGGACGCAGGGCAGAGCGCGGTGCGCATGGAAACGACAAAATAATATCGAAAGAAGCACCTATAACCCACTCTACCATGCAGTACAGATAATCGGGATGAGACCCAGATATATTGGCGCTAGGAAACTGAAAGTGGCTGATAAAAGGCTGATAGTCAGAGCACGGTGGGGATCGGAAGAGTGGGGATGGAAGATGTGGATGGGAAATAAATATGTCAGGAGTACACACCTGTAGAAGGGGGAGAGGTTATGCACCAGAGCTAGACAAATACTTTCATTGCATTAAATTATATTTATTGCATTACTTTACATGACGTTTCATTAATCTTACTGCATTACATTACTATTCTTCAACGAGTCTGATTTTATTACAGCCATAATGTCATCATTTCCCCTTTTCAGATGAAAACTACAACTTTTTTTATTTAATTTATGACGATTGTAGCTAGGTTGAATAATAGTTAATGCAATGCTTGTTATATGTCTTATTACGACGTGTTCGTCTTGGATTGACGATGCCAAGTGCAATTATATGTCATATAATGCACGGCAGCCCTGCCGGGCGTGAAGCGGATAAAACGCGGTGAGTTGTTGCTTTTATGCATTTTTAATGGTAGTGTCGGAATAATTATCGGCGATTTTTTTTCTGTTTTGTTTTGCAACACTCTTTAGCGAAGTTTCGTTACTCTGTAACGAGTTTTTGGCGCGTACTACTTCTTGTTGGTAGTTGAGAGGAAGAGTGCAACTTTGTATTGGTGTAGATTACGGAGGTTGGTTGGAATTGGAAGGGGTCCTTTTTCTGCCGGTTGTTTGCTAATCCTGTCGAAGATGACTCCACCGGAAACCCAATGCAAATGCATCGCAATTGCTTCACTCCAATTAACCGGTTTCGTGCGTGGTACAGTGTGCACCTACGAGTTATATATTAATTACTTGCAACATGTCCATCTTAACTTGCATCTGTTTTTTTTTGTATGCCGGTGGTATTAAGCTGGGGAGAAGACTTTCTACGAAAGATTGATTTTTTGTAGTTTTTTCTTGTTGTTGTTTTTTGCAATTTTTTATTTTGGTTGATTTTGAAAGATTAAATTGTTTAAAACGTCATCTATGAAAAGTAGTGTCAGGCAATCAATCTTGCATCTCCTATTTGTATGATGGTGATTTATATTGCATAGGATAGGGGTGAGTAACCTATCGTTATGTGGGACCAATAAAAATGTGTTTTGTCACATGTCTCTTGTGGGGAATACCCCTTTGTTCTCGACATGGGGTCACTTTTGGACTTAAAATGCTTTGCCCTCACAAACATAGGCGCCGTTATTAAAAGTAGATATTAAAATAGTCATAAAATAAAAGCCTCAAACGTCGCCATCTATGAATGAATGCGTTTTGTTTGTTTGTGATATATTTTAATTGAATCTGTTCTTAGTTCTTCGTCTACTTTTACGAATGTTTGCATTTATACTGTAATTATTATAGCATATTGTAAACACGATGAAAGCAGTTGTCACATTTCCTTTTTGCGCACTTGTTGCCGACGTGTTTATATGCGAATCTTGCGTACGCGCGTTGTCGCTTGGCATTGTTGTTGTTTTGCGTGCCAACCCGCCGCGGACACTTTATGTGCGCATGAGTTGCCTCGGGAAAACGCTCTCTGGTCGCACTTGTCGCTCGACTGACGTTTGCAACGTGCGTGTATGCTTGCCTGACAGGCTGCCAGCCTGCCGCCTGCAGTCTGCTGCTGGGCGGCACCTTCGAGGACACACGGCGGCGGCGTGCCCGCAAATCAACCCAAGTTTATTTGCGCGCCACATAGATCTAGTCTTTGTGTGCACTAGGCTTATACAGTTTGTAACACGTTTCACATACTATGTCTTACTATATCTATACTTGGTGGGGTGCGTACAACGCCATCTACCAATAAATTGCATTGAAAAACGTAATAATTTCAATTTTAACTGCGGTTTTATAGGAAAACATGATTTATGTATAAGCAGAATCGTTTACCGACATGAATAAATGGACGAAATTAAATCCTGCAAGTATAAAGGGATATTCTAGTGCAAAACATATAAGTTACAGGCGAATAACGCCATCTGTAAACAAGCAGAGCAGAAAAAATTGAAAATTCTCTATTTTGCAGATGTTTTCATGTAGGTTTACTGCACGAAAAGTGTTTGGTAACGTGTACTATACACTCGTTGAGTGTGTGTGTGTCCTGCATATGCGTGTACTCTCGTGCTCGTATGCGCTGGCAGGAATGGAAAGTGATACTTTTAAATTGTCCCGACGGCGTGCCGCATAAATATTAGATTCGATGGCCGACCTGCTGCAGGCCAGGCCGTGCCAGCAGGTCTCTTTACTAGGCCTTCGGGCGACGACAACGCATGAATAAAGAAATAACTTTGATCGCAAAGTCGTGCGTCTAGGCTTAGTAGACATTTACGCACACGCATGCATACACATACACACATGAATTTAAACATATACATTCACACACATACACAATGATACATTTAAACACTTACATATATTTATACTAAAACTTAATTATATTCGCTATACTCGAACATTTTGTCAACGTATTTTAATCATAACGCGTTTAGCTTCGTATCTGTTTTATTCATATATTTGCTATAAAATCGGATTTGTTCTTTTTTTTTATCCTAGCTAAAAGTCCGCGTTAAAGCCACATTATGAGGAATTGATACAAGATACAAATGGTGATGATAGACCTTGATGGGGATATACCTTTAGCAGCTCGTCGCAAAAGTCGCATGGAATTTGCTACTATCGCGTACGAATTGCTTTATTAATGAAGCCGCAGGAATAGCAGAAATTGTAGTCGTGGGCCATTTATCAAGGGGATCGTTAAGTTGACTTGAAATCCACAGTGATTCACTGCTAGCGCGCAAATTATCGTTGGAAATTTGCTGTTTTTTTGTTCGAGGGTGGGGGGGGGTTCAATTTGCACGGAATTTCTCGTATGCACTTGCATTTTCCACATTGAAGACATGCCTTTGTTTTATCTATTTATGTGGAAAATGTTTGGGGAAATATTCCATTCATTAGTATCTTTAAGTTTGACGTAAAACCTATTTTGCTAAGTAGAATAAATGGTGTTCGTGTCATTCGAATGCAAAAAAATGCTTCAAATGTTTTTAACAAAGACAAGTATTGAATGAAAATGTTTTCTGAATGAATATTTGCACGATAATTTTGTTTGCTGTGTTATTGTTGCGAAATATGTGAATTCATTAAAACATAGTTGGAATATTTTCGGTTTCCTTTTTTTCATATTTGTTTATTTATAACATGGGAAATACAGAAATATGTGTATTGTTTTTTGTAATTCGAGATATAAGTAAATTTACTTGAAAATATAAAATGCCATGTTTATACTTACAAAAAACAAGTTTAAAGGAGAAAATGATATTATTCCTGACTGGATTTGAACATGTTTCGTATATAAGTGTTTGGTAACTAAAATTTATTTTTAAATAATCGAATTCACTTTAAAATAAGACTTTAAAGTTTCGAAGTTTTGATACTAGAATTTCTGAAGTTTAGAAGTTTTGAGGTTTTCAAGTTGTGAATTGAAAGTTTCGAAATGTTGAAGTTGTGAAATTTTGATTTTTCGAAATTGTGATGTGAAGTATTGAAGCTTTGACTTGGTACTGCCGTACCTCTAGCAACGTCATTTATGACCAAGTAGCCAAGAAACACTTTTTTTTAAATTAATTTATTACATATTAGTATTTAATAAATTGCGATAGTTTAAAAAAAATCAGAAAGAAACTCATTTAAAAAATTCGCAGTGACCTAATTCACTTCAAAATAAACATTTTTGTTAATTCATTATTGTTAGCAAATAAGGTAACTTCCAAAAATGACATCGTCATATAAAAAAATGTTTTATAGTTTACCAAAGTCAAAGTCAAGTACACTCATTTGCATAAATAAGGCAAATCGTCATTATTAATTCGCATGATTCACATTGAGTATTGAGCATTGCCATTATTTAGCGAGTCATTTATTTAGTCACAGTTGCTGTCTACTTTAGTGTAATTAATACAGCGGTCGTCTATTTGTCCCCATTTATCATCTGTTGTTGCTCGAGTGTATACACCCACAAAATTGACATCAAAATTGACTCCATGCGATTTTGTTTTTGCTAATTATTTCTCGTCGAAATGCGTAATTAGTTTTCCTGTCGGTTTGTTTATTACTGTTGTGGCTGTTTCGCAATAGAAATGATGAATATTAGACCGACGATGAAAAACAAAAAAAAAAAACAACATTCTGCGACCAAGACGATGAACAGAGGTTCAAGGCGATGTCAAACGTAGCAAGTGCGTGATTAGTATGCGTGTGCGCACTTGTTTTTCTCGGTTTTATTGTTGCATTTTATTTTGTGCTGATTGTTATCTGTAATTTGCTCGTAAAAGTTATGATTTCATGTGTATTAACCAGGGAGATTCGTGAGAAATGTCGAAATGTCAAATGAGCTATGCCTGTTTTACAGATTTGTGAATGCGCCTTTTAAAGATTATATTAACAGTTACAATCTTTAAAAAACAAGAAATGTTGTTTTGACATCTTCTTAAAAGCTGCGAATTTAAAATTTACGTCGCCTACGTATTTTCCGGCTAATAAAAACGTATTTAAAGATAGGCTTTGCTTGATTTACGTGAAAAATGCTGACGTTTACTGTTAATTGATTTGAAGTGTGTATTATGGAACTAACAATTACAATCATTGTTTTATTATCGATAAAATTAACTTGAACAGTTACGACTACGGCGTGGGAATTGCGAGAAGAGTTGAAAAATGTTATTCGACTTTCACACTTATTATACCAGGTGACTTATTATAC
Source organism: Weissflogia rhopalogaster (assembly GCA_019419845.2). Taxonomy (NCBI): domain Eukaryota; kingdom Metazoa; phylum Arthropoda; class Insecta; order Coleoptera; family Staphylinidae; genus Weissflogia; species Weissflogia rhopalogaster. The sequence continues at coordinate 137,467 of WSZQ02076737.1, forward strand.
TTATTATATCCCCACTCCATGGGGGAAATATGATCGTGGTATACTCAGCCCCTAACCCCACTCAGTGGGTGGGGTGGGGGTAACTTTAAAATTTTAAATGGGTACCCCTATTTTTTAATGCAGATTCGAATTGTACGACTAAAAGTAAGTAAGATTTGTTCGAAACATTTTTT
>WSZQ02076738.1:10879-25244 GCA_019419845.2 Weissflogia rhopalogaster
TACGAGTCAAATTGTGCACGACATTTGTATCATTAATTTTTCCTTTCCATGAATAACTTTAGAATAATCTATATTTAAATTTGAGACTTAGTCCATTAAAAAAAACATTCCAGTAATATAATTTCATTTATCACAATGTTCAAGAGATTGCAGCATTAATATCGTACCGGAAAAACATAAAAGAACTATAAACAGCTAGAAGGCAAATAAGTCTTATAAACTTTATTTTCTAGCAAAAAAAGAACTCCATAGTTCGAAACTTTGCATCTTTAATGACGTCTGAAAAAATAGGTCGTCTCAAAATCTACAAGATAATCATTGTCGTCGACAATGACATCGTCAGTCAAGACGAATGAATTTCTAGGAAAACGAAGCGTTCCGCGCTGGGGAAAAGGAAAGATGTCTCATGAGACCGAACGCGGAAAATAAGGTAAACGGAAAAGGTGCGCCAGTCAACTCTCGAAGTATACCTAGGCGCGTTAATTTCGCTCCCTCTCTTTGCTGTGCTTCTTTGAAAATATCCAATAACGTTTCATTATATAGTGCGTCTTAGCCTCCTGCGAGCAGTGACCATCAGCCATTAGGAAGATAAAGGAGTGTTTCTTTTCGTAGGCACTTCGTCACTGTCCATTTGAAATTTTTTTGGGGGGCCCGGAAGTGGAGATGTGATGGGCGCTCCTTTTTTTCGACTACTAGGGGAATCAATAGGTTGCTAAGCACTTTATTTGTTAAATATTTATTCAGCTGAAACGGTAGCATGTCTACGATCCTAGATAATGTTTTGCAGGGCATACACGTTAAATTTAAATGTTAGTCGGGTTCGCGTATGAATACATTTAGCTTAGAAAGTGGGTTTAACAGGTGTTTAACAGGAACTTCAAAAGGCATAATAGAGTATATTCAGCGCTACATGATATTAAAATGAAGATGCTATAGTGTTCGCCTGTGGCGAACTATTTTAATTAGAGTGAACATCATTTCCTGAAGTGTTATTGCTTTCAATTTCATTATCAACGGTATAAAATTTAACATTAAAGCAGAATAGATTGGTGTAAAATGTATGTTCGTACAGAACAACACAGAGTAATCTATAGAAGACTGAATAGTCGTTAGGATAATGTTAATTATGAACATAATTAGTAAGTATTACGTTCTGTAAACTGGTCTCCAGCAGAAAGTGTTACAATTATTTCTCCATCGGTCTCATGATTGACAGCTTGACGACTGTTAGTTACACTTTCGAGGCCACGCCCCAGAGAAAATATAAGATAGAGAAGCACATGTTATATTAGTGGCCTTGAAACAAAATTGTTTAGTTCAACCCAATTTGTTAGATCGGCTGTAAATCTCTAGTAAATCGGCTGTATTCGGTGTTTCCGACCAGCGACGGGTTTTGAAATGTAATAAACAGTTTCGTTTCATTTATTGCTCTAAATGACATAACATTTTTGATTTTGATATATTGTCAATTCTTCTTAAAATTGACTCTATCCTTAAAAAAAATCTACATGCAACATGCAAATTGAATCGATTTGCATCATTCCAAAAATTTAAGTTTGCAACTGTAAAGGTGATTATAATTCCATTTTTCCAAGCTACTAAAACCTTCAAGCTCTCTCAAAAACAAAATGCTAGTCAAAATATAAATGAAATATGACTAGAATATTCCATTCCTATAAAATAATGCCACCAAATTAATATCGTAAAAGAACTTTCCACTACAAATTCTACTATAAAAGAAATAAAATTAATATCCAGAAAAATATTTCTAGTAAATTAATATGTTTACAAAACTGTGTGAAATTGAACCGTTGTGCATATACAAATGCAAACAAAATAAATCATTTACCTTATATCTTTATAATTGCATTATGAAGCTTCTTTATTTTTCCTGTAATCTTTCTGCACGCTACGTTTCCTTGAAACGTTTCCTATCTTTATCTGCAGGGAGTTTTTCACAGACGCCGGCAGTGTACTTATGCCGTTTACTTTAAAGTTCACGACAACACCAACGCTTGTGTGCACAAATGGTTCACTTTTTTAACTTACTCCGCTGCACGACTCCGCGGCGCCGTCTTATACTACAGAGAGTTCGGAAAGCAGAATAAAAATATGAAGATGGCGATGACAACATGCAATTTCGCTACCATCCAATTATTACGCCACCGCGAAACTAATTTATTTCAAGCTGCAAACAAATGCTCAAATCATCGCCGAGTGCTATTCATTCATTTATTCTGCATGTTCTTTCCTTATTTCACTATGGTATTTTTTATTAAATTATAATAAAATAGTTAATATTTTTGTTTAAAACATATATTTTTTATATAGGTTTATGTGTTTTTCAATGCATATTTACAAATCCTCGAATTAAATTTGATTTGAATTGACCAAACGTTATTTCAGTTGATAATTATTGAAGTTGGTTAATTAGATATTAAATCTATAAATAAATGTAATAGGATATAATCAATATATACACCATGATTATTTATTGGTTATTTATGCGCAATTTTCTCTTTAGTTTTAATATGTTTATTTGGATCAGAGGTATTTGTAATAAAACAAGTCGAATAATTCCAGAAGTATCCAATATATGGGAAACTGATAGTTATATAGTGCAGGTTCTAGATCGTCCCCCTCCCTCCCAAACTGATCATGCACTAGCTCCATCTAATGATGAATATTGGACTGGTTAAAGAAAAAGTCAATGATTTGTTGAGGTATATGATAATTGCTACTTCTACGCCTAATTCAGATTTTCGAGGATGAAATGTCAAATAAAAATGTAGGTGTCACATTTTATGAAATATATTCAATATTTCCACTTTGAATTAGTATTATGGGTGCACAATATTCTCTCTGACATTCAATATGTTTATTTGGGTCGACAAAGCCGAAGTTGTACTCAATAGTGTGTAAAAAGCCCGTTCTAGCTCGATTTACGGTTAAATTTCAAAATTCTAAATTCTTGCCCTTTGAGATTTTGCCCTCAAAGGGCAAAAAAAGAGGGTTAGGTATCTCCTCTTGTCAAACTGCGCATGTGTCCGACCGACTACCCTCTTGAGTAGACATCTTTGGCGCCATTTGCGCTTCGAAATACTTAAAATAAATCAGTTCTTGTGCATTATTACGAGTAAGTTATTTTTTCTCCACGATTATTATGGCTTATTATGTTGGTAAATCTTCTTAAATGAAGCTCCGCGAACTTGCAGCCCGCGGAGAGATAATTTCATGAAGACGCTTTGTGCATTTACAAGAAATGTCAAATGAAAAATATATTGCTGAGAAATTTAATATCAAAAAATTAAAGAAAAATAAATATCAAAAAAACTTGTTGAACTCAGCTTTTGAATATTCTATCTAATATATGCAAACTTTGAAAAGCCACCCGTTGCCGACTCCTGATTCAGATTAATAGAATGGTTTAACACCCCTGCAGCATGCTTAACGGGGGTTTGCAAGTACTCAACAACGATACATCTTTGTGCATCCTTTGACGGTAGGGTGGTAAATTAAAGTTAGGAATTCTACGCTCGTATTATTGAATATAGTTGGTTAACCAACTTGTGTGAACCTGTTGACTTTAGACAAAACACTCCAGGCACTTAATATATACAAAGCACTTCAATGTTTATTACGATACCTTTTTAACAACATTCAAAATGTTTATCAAATATTTGCGAAAATGAATATTACAAGAGAGATTTTTTTAATAACCGAAGATGAGTAGAAATCTATAGCACACGTTTTTTTGCAAATACCCAAAATATCATAAAAACTATCATAGAATAATGATTTTATTGAAAAGTTGAAAAAATGTAGTCCATTTTTTCCATAAAAAATTCTAAACTCCGACGAAACAATGCCAACATATTTTCACAATAAAACACAACTTTTAATTGTAGATTCTCTGCAAAATGCTGCACATATTTATGGAAATAACAGACAAAAGTTGGAGCTTTGTAGAAGGTTTATTCTCGCGATATATCAAATCCACATTTGCGGTTTTAAATTTGATTTTGTGTAGTTTTAGAAAACTTTTTTTGCTGGAATAAACACTAAAAGCTTCGATGTTACCAAATATTGATTACTTTCGCATGCCTATGCCTATAAACAATGACTGTGAAAATTTCAAACGCACTTTCAACAATTTAAGCAGAATTTAAAGCGAATATAGATGATATCATTGTGACCGGGAAGAGGTGGCGATGACAGGAGGACATAGGTAGAACATAGGACTTGACGCTTTGTGATGGTTAATGGGAATTTATGGTTTCCATTTTACCATCATGTATGTTGCGAATAACACACATGAAAGTAATGTAGAATTAAACCTTGTATACCTATATCAATGCAGAATGTTATTCAGGAATCAATGTTTTAAAGAAGGAATGCCTTATTTCGTAGGGACAATCAATAGGGACAAACATAATTGTATTCTCAAGATATTTGAAACATTTTAATATGTTTTTAACTATATTACGTGTTATTGTTTAATTTATGTGGTAGTATATCTTTTCCTACGCTAGTTGAACAATATATTATTCAAGAAGAACAAAAACATATCAAGAATAAATTCATTGAAATCATTATTTTCAATGAAATTTGAGAATTTGATTTTGATTGCTCGTTGTGCCGTACGCTGCAGATGATGTGCAGGTCCACGAGCACAAGTACTTGCACTGAGCAACGTCAATAACTAAGTCGAGCTACCAGAGTCACGACTGGTAGCAAGACAGCGGAGTGCAGGGATGGAGAAGGGTACGATGTGACCACGATGAAATCCATATAACTACTAACTTTATTTCTTAATTCTAAATCTGATGCTACATACTAATAATTTATCTCCTAATGGCGCATGACGTCGCGATATCAAGAGTCCGGCCGATAACGACTTTATTTGAAAGTCCGGACCTCTTGGCTAATTGTTGCGACATCATGGCCTATTCATAGACATTCGCAAATATTAGATACTACAAGATAAGATACTACATCTAAAATTTCCAAATTAATATTTCACTGCCCATTGTTCACTAATGTCCGTTTTCTTATCATCTCGATTTGGTAAGCGTAATTACAGGGGAGCGTACGTATCTGCGAAAACAGATTTTATGTACGAAAATTGTATAGTAGTTTACAAAATTAATTAAATTATTGCACCTGCACCAAAATAATTGCCGCGATACTAAAATAATTTTCAGTACCAAAATAAGATATTACTTTATTCTTTGATAAGATAAGATAGGGAAATACTCTGTCCCAAATTGGAATATTAAAGGGGCCCGCTCCTGTAATATTGTATTTTTAATATTTTTGTCGATTTTATCGCAATGCGTACTGATGCAAACATTTTTTTGTTTGATTTTCCTATTTCAATATAGGAACTGCAACAGTCCTCATTTGAATCTATAGCGGACAATTGAGTCACTCCCTTGTAAGTATTTTCTTAATTTGAGCACTAATTATGAATTTCATTAAAAGGAAATCGGTTTTGGATAACATTCTATAAAATATTAGATAATATTGATATACATACTATTCTTCCATTCTCTAATCAATGTAATCTCAACCTAGTTGTGATAATAGCGATAGGCAAATAGGTCACAGCAAAATTCAGCTCTGTAAGCTTTAATTTACGCACCGACAGATACATTTGGCAGCCGCAACCTTCCATAATCCGCTTTAATTGCAGCTCCAATCCACCTACGCTATTTGCACTTAAACTCAAACTAATCTCAAATCTAATTAACGCTTAAACCAATCCCAAATCAAAAACAATGAATTTCTAATTCTGCGCCAATACGGCCATCCAAAAACGACGTCATCAAAATGAACTAATGATTAAAATTAGGCAATTATCCTCGCATTTAATGAAGATCATTAATTGAATTGGGAAATTCTATAAAAGCATTTCACATTTATTGGATATTAAAGAGTCAAATTAAATTATAATTACATGTGGTTTATGATTATGTTTCATAATCAGAAAAATAATTATAAATGAAATAAAATAAATAATTATAAATAAAATAAAGTATACAAAATGAAATATACAATTGAATATAAACGCAAAATAAGTTCATTAAAATTATATTTAATTTGCCTGTACTTTATTGAATTGGGCAACTAAATAAATTCAAAATAAATGCAGTGCAAATGCAGTGATCATTGAGGAGTTAAAACAACTGATTTTAACAATGAAATCAAGTCAAATGCAGTAATCAAATACAGCTTAAGTTTCGTGAGAGCTTGGAAGCTCTTAAATTCATTAGCCGAAATAAACTACGTAGACTGACATTAACATGTGAAATTTTGATTGAAGTGGGTATGTGTAAAACTAGATCAGTTTACTCCCCATGCAAACTTCTGACGATCATGCAGAAGTAGCTTCATATAGACTTCTAAGGGAACTGTTGTGTGTATAATCCTTTTGTTTCGACGACATTCAAATATAGAACTCAAACGCTAAACTAATTCCAAACTACAAGTGACTGAGAACAATAGGCTTATTTTAAATAACATTAATTAAGTTGCAAGGGCTAAAGTTCATATAAGGACAATTTTAGTCTGCTCAGTTGGTAAAGAATTCGTTATCTGACAATAAATCAATAATCCAGAGGCTATTACAGTATGTACATGAAGACATCCTGAATGAACTATTCAGAAAACAATACGGTTCATAAAGCAGTTATTTTTAGAAACATTCTTAAGCGGGAATGCGAAGCTCAAGGAATTGCCTTGCATATCCTCTGTTTAAAGCAGTTGTTCTGAAAGTCATTTCGGCAGCCTAAAACGCATAGTTATTTATAATTGATGGAGTTTACTGTCGCTGCTTGATAAAACATGATGTTAATATTATTTTGCACAAACACAAAAAGAATTTGAAAAATGTTTTATGAGAACATTTTATTAGACACGTACAATGTACATTTCACCATTCGACATCTTCAGTTACTGTATCGTCCACTGAAGTTACAATTCTTTTTATTCTATTGCGCGGATGAGTGGGGTGATCACTAGGAGTTCGATTTGGTCATTTAGTACCTAGTTTGGGTTTTTTTTAATGGATTCGCGAATGGAAATTGCTTCGAGAATGTTTAGTTTGTGGCCCTTATTGCCGCGGTGTAGAATTATTATATTATCAGTGGAACACCGATGGTAATTTATACATATTTTGAGTGTTCCCCACAGAATCATATCTTAGACGCGGGATCTCCCTTGCAGCAAAATTGACAGAGGACTCAAATCGGTATGGGTATCCTCTCTGAGGCAAAGTTCAACTGACCGATCGACATTACAGAGGAATGAAGGTTTTTGAACACGTTAAATAAATGTACCAACGCGAAGGATTATTCAAATTAAGTTTAACAAGTATGATTGTGGTATGATGTTGGTCAATTCCAAGTAGTCCCGCTGTGAGGGTAGAACGAAAATTAATACATTCGATATGTGTTTTGCAATTACTTTTAATCCTCCCGCTGTCGGGCTCACCTCCCAGTGAAACAAAACTAGGCGCACTAAAAGGCCGATTACTGTTTTTTTACCTATAGAGTAGTCAGGTCAGACGATGATGAAATCGATATTTATCGAATTCGATATTTCCAATTTTCGGATATATTAGTAAAATAATATAAATCATAATGTCACAAATTGTTGAAATTATTTTGTAGAGAGGAAATCGGAGTAACAGGATAGCAGGAAAATTGGATTGCGAGACTCAAACGTGGAGAGCATGAGAGAAGTAACGGCATACATTCATGCAGTTATTATTATATCATAGCAGGACATCTTTACAGTGGGGTACATATCAACATAAATGTATATAAAAGCAGTAACATTATGTTATTCGCTATGGAGATAAGTACTTTTATTACAATGCAGTAAACTTCAGGCAATTTCAGCAGAAATAATTTCATTTATCGTGAATGTATTGCTGGTGATTACTACAGTATTCTTTTCATGACTTTTGGTGCAAATTTGCTTCGAATAGGTATGAGCCTTTTTAGTATAAATATACTAATAATTTATTAATGAAAAATACATTTAATAAAAATATTACAAACAAAGTCATATGAATTGCCATCTATATGTGAATAATCAAAACCATAAACAATTTAAACCATAAACGATTTTATTGTAACTCCTTGTTTTGCTTCAATTATTTTAGTATTTTATTTTAAACAATTACATACATATTCATTATAAATGTATGTAGAAAATATATTTGATCAAATCCAAACTGCATTGGCATATGAATATAAAGACAAACCATACCGCAAATTTCGTTAGTAAAATTCGATAAATTGGATCTTAATTGACAGTTGACAGTTTATAATTTGTATATTACATATAAAGTTCCGACAATCGCCGATCATGAACGATGTTTAAATTCATTGATATAAAATAAACTAATTTGCAAAATAATTTACAACGTACTTCAATGTACTTAAATATATACTGGAATATAAGTAAAATATATAGCTCAGACCGTATTTGCCGCCTGTGCCTCTACTTTTCCTATGACTGTCAAGATTATTAAAATTCCATATTCCTTCGATCCCTTCGATTCTACCCATTCTGTTACTTGAAATTTATAGGTTATATAACTATAAATGTATTACGTTTATATTGTTGGTAGCGAAGATTACTTGCACGTAAGAAATAATCAAATTCTGTAATTAGTATTAAATAATTACAACACGTTCACCTTTAACTACATAAAAAGAGTTTAAAATAGAATAGCAACTACTAAACTCTGCAACATGGGAAAACAACGCCGAAAACGCACATCTTTCCACTCTCCTGCTCAGAAACCCGAAGCCATGCAAACCGAAACAAATTCAACGCTTGATACATCCGTGGATTCCCTAAATACGACACCGATCAACTTTACCGTGCCAGACAACTTATTTGCCAACATAAATATCAACCTTTCGTCACTAAAACAATCGCTAAACGATGAAACGACAAGTGTAAAATCGTTCAAATCCAGCAAATCACACAAGTCATCATCGGATGTAGTTAACACCAAGAAGAATAAGCTTAAAATGCGCAAAGAGCTGCTGCTGCAAAAGATTGATGCGCTTAATCAGCAGAAAAAGGAAGCTGCCAAAAGACACAAAAGGAAGAAACAAGCTGTAATTGGCGACACAAATGCACTGCTCGATTCGCTGCCAACAATTGCTCCATTGAAGACTACCGAGAAAAAGGAATCCACACAAAAGTGCCCGCGAGGAATACAAAAAGCAACAAAGAGGAAGAGGAACGCAATTAAGAACATTGAAATCTACAAGAAAATTAACAAGAATAAAAACTTCATTGCTAATCCTATGCAGGCAATCTCACAGCATATTAGAGCTGTTGTTGAAGATGAAATTATGAAACAGAAGATTAATAAAGAATAAAATATTTTAATTGCATATAAAGTTGATATAGTAGTTTTCTTATTTTTTTGACGTATAAATTGATGTGTCGGGACTTAATTGTTTTTTGTATATTTGTAAAGACGTTTTAAAATCGAACATCTGTGTTACATTTCTGATATGTGATAACTTCCATTTCACGTGGAGTTTCGACATCGAATAAATGTTTCTACAATTTACTTTGGAACAATATATATTCAAAAGTAAATTGTGCACATCCAAATTTTCAAGCACGCTCACGTGGATAGTGCTGCCAAATAAGGTAATAGTTGTTCGGCCTTAATAATTCCATCGGCTGTCAAGGTTATACACAGTTCATCTATGAATATTAAACATACTCAGGCAATTTATTATTCAATACGGGTATAAATATAAGACTATTCTGTGGTTATAGATACTGTATTATGTCAAATATTTGCAACTGTCACAAGTAAAGAAGTCTGTCTGCCCAATAAAGAAGAGTGTGAAATAGTATACATACAATTTTTCACATGAATGTAAAATGCAAATTAACACTGACTGAACATGTAAAACCTATTATTAAATAATAAGAGCTTTGTTGCTCGCTTTAAATATTGGCTAGAATGAATCAAATAAACTCTTCCGGTTCCCTCGGCGCGTCCAGATCGCGATAGTGCACGACAGGCCTGTGGTCCATACCACCACCACCACCACCGCGTGACCTCGGTGGAAACCCGCGTTGCCTTTGCGGATACATGTTGTATCTTGATGGTCCTCCATATCCGTAACCCCCGTAAGATCCACCATAATTCCTAAGAAAATGTTGAATAAAATTATCTTTAATATTCATAGTAATAGCTTAATTATATATTAGTTGTATTTTATAAACAATGCAAAAAGTTGTATTTTGAAAAAAATAAAACTAGAAAACTTACGATTGATGAGCGTATGGAGGCGGTTCCTCTCGTTTGGGTTGCTGCGGTTCTGGCAGAATTGGACGTTTGGAATCCTTCAGGTAATTATTAAAGAACTCAACCTCTTTCTTAACTTCATCAATTTTCTCAGCGTGTTTGTTAAAGATGTGCTTTCGAACAAAGTCGGGACCTTTGAACTTCTTTCCTGATAAAGGACATAACCACTTATCCTTGGCAAGTTCTCTGGTGTTAGCCTGTACGAATTTGTCGATCTCAGTGTCGACATCTTTCAGAGATAAACCAACAAGTTTGGCTTCGTTTTTGACTTGTTCCTCCTTTGGTGGTTTTTCTGGTAAGTAGTTTACCATCTTGCCTTCTACGGCGGCTCCAATGTATTGTGAGATGTCAGACTAAATAAAGAAATTCGAAATGTTAGAGGATAGTCATTTCTAGTTTTTCAAGAAATATTTTGAAAAGTGAAATTCAGGATACGGAAAACTTCTAACCCAAAGTATTAATCGACTAGAATAATTTGTAAGGCATGAAATCCATTTGATTCGTAACTCGAGGTTGACACATCTGATTGTTCTAAATTTTTAGGAAGTAGTAAAGTTTCCAACAAACCCGAGGCATTCTGAATAAATATTACTTAATCATTCGAAAGTGTCGTGTGAAATTCATTCCATCACTATTCATTCAAAGAAAACAAATTTCATTACTTACCTTTGAATTAGGAGCAGGTCCTCTTGCATGCAAAAGACCACAACGATTCGGCATCTCATCTTCACTAGGATATTCACTATGATTGTAGTAATCAATTGAATGTACAATCCTCAAGTACATAACGATCCGGTCGAGAACCTTAATCAGTTCATTATCGCGTTCGACAGCAGTTGCTGAATCCGAAGCATCCGCACTAGGTTCCAAGCCCAAAAGTTCCTCCTCCTCAGCGCTGCACTCCTCTATCAAATAATCAGTGATGTTGTGAAGAACCGGATTGCTAGACACCAATCCAAAACTCTCCTGCGGTTTGTCCCCGTTATCACCCCATAGTTGCGCTTTCTGATCCAAATGCAGCACAACCTTGGCAGCAATACGTATATCCGAACGCACCACTTGTTTGTGTCCCGTTATACCACTTACGTACCGAATCCGTTTGCTCAAATCCTTATTGATTATTGCACCAAGATCGAAATCTCGCAGTCGAATATTATTAAAGTGCCAGCAAATTTCCTTAATGTTCGCATCGCGCTTGAAAGTCAACCAACCCCGTCGCAACCATCTTCGTTCCGGTTGCGGTTCCGCGAGGGCCAAACGCACGAAGCCATCGTATCGCGAACACATGGCGATGATTTCCTGCTTGGTAATCGTCGGCGCGAGATTACGTAGACAAATCGATGTCGTTTTGTAAATGTACCGCGGACGTGGTTTTTCCTCGGGTTTCGGCTTGATTTCAACCGGCTCGGGATCCTTGCTTTTCTTCTCGGGCTCATCGTCCTTTTTCTCTTCTTCGGAATCACTACTACTGCTCGAAGACGAACTACTGCTACTCCTAGAATAGGAACGCTTCCGTTTTTCAGTCGCATCTTTACTCTTTTCTTTCTTCTCCTCGTCGACAGTCTCAACATCATCGGGCTTTGTTTCACCCTCGTCAACCTCCTTCTCGTCTTCTTTCTCCTTGTTTTCAACCACATTCTCCTCGCCGATGTCGTTTTTCTCCGACATTTTTTCATCGCCTGTACCATTGTTCTCCTCGCACTTTATTTCACCATCGTCATCATCGTTATTCGGCTTATCCTCATCCATCTTCTCCTCGCCATTGGTTTTACTTTCATCTTCCTTCGTTGGTGGCTCTTTATCTTCCTGCATAACGACATCGGCATTGTCCTGATTTGTCAAATTGACAGTCTCTTCTTTCAATGGTATAACTTCCTCCAAGTCTTTCTTATCTTTTACATCCAATTTGTTTTGTTGATTGGTTTTATACCTAATGGAATCTAAACAAATAGATAATGAAATTTATTCATTACATATTTGTTTCAGTTTGTTAAAATCAAATAATTACCTTGGTATTCCTGCTCTAATAAAGCAAAGTCTTCTTCGGTGCCATCCTCAAGTTTAACGACAACAGTGTCGAGTAATTTAATGAGTTCTTCGTCATGACCATAATCCAGGCTAAACTCATCGATTTTTCCTGCATTGAATAATTCCAGGAAAACATCTAGTCGTTTCTAGGGATAGATTCATAAAAATTGTGAGTGAGGTGCAAGAAGTATTATAAAATATGTGAAAATAAAAGAATATATAGTTTTTCCTCTTCAAATACCTTAAAGAGAAATTTAAAATATATTTTAGCGACTGAAGCAAACTAATAAAATCATATTCAGTACCGAATAATCATGATTAAGTAGGGTTGTTTAACTATGTTTTTTATAGGTTTGCTTTCCGACAAGGACGGGAGGGTCCCTCTTACACGGAAAAATGACTCTTAGGTCCGACAAGGGTAACCCCTTGGATACAAAATTTACTCTAGGTCCGGCATAATTTTCCTATTTTGATACCAAAAACAATAGATACTATCTTTTTCAACTTGATACTTTGGGATAACACAATTTCGTTGGATTAGAAAATCCAAAATAAAATAGTTCACACTTCAATTATGAACAACTGACTGAAAACCAGAGAGCACGGTTGTTTGATTTCAACCACTTTATCTCTTATTTATCCGAAAATATCCATAAAGTATCTTGTTTTTAAACAGACATTCTGTCGCACCAATGTTTAAATATATGATTAAACAAGGTAAATCATAAATCTACCTGATAATTCCCTAATTCTAAAAGCACATTAACTAAATCCATGCATAATTATAGTCGTAAACTACCTTAATAAAGTTGTTAAGCTCCTCTTTTCGCTTCACCGAATCATCAGGATGATATTTAAGCCGAAACCTAAAAATAGAAATGGTTATGCGTTAATAATTCACTCTCATGTCATCTATAAAATATAAAGTACATTCACTGCAACACATTCACACAGTACGTAATGAACAATGGTTCATAGGGAATTATAGGCTCTAAAGAGTTCATTATAACAAGACAACGAACAATGCACAGACGCTTTTGACATGTACGATACGTTATAATCGAACTCTTAAGGGAAATACAAATCATCCACCCACAAGGAAACATACTTCATGAAATATATAAAAATAAATTAAAAAAACAATTAATGTAAACGTATCTCCATAAACGTTCATCTCACCTGGTTTAGCAAAACCCTAACAAATTACGCGACGAGCTTGCGTGCATTTTGCGCACTTACTCGATTAGGAATTGAACGGTCTGAACGCATTTTTATAGATAGCTTATATCCACATTTTGTACATATTTGTTTCGTATGGTTTTTCTTTCGCATTTTGTTACAACGTGACTTTGAACACAATTTTTACGATGTTGTTGCACACGCACACTTAACACATAATTATAGTTTACGCTGTCAGGAACGCTTGTCTCAATGCTGTAGAGAAAAAGGTATATAAAACAATATATTTGGAGAGATAAATCAAAAAAGAAATAAAATATGCTGATAAATATCAATAGTTGCAGCTAATGGTTTTTTGCCCCCAAACTGCAGTCAATATTAGACCAATCGTAATGCAGATTGATGCACACAAGGACTGCTCAGTTTTTTTCCTGATATTCAGCTGATTTGATTTTTGAGGTAAATGGCCATAAATGATCGTAGGGCACTTACCATTCATCATCTTTGTGGGCAACGAAAAACTCGTTCAACTGTTGGCGCTGAAACTCGAGTTTGTAGTCATTGTACTTCTCGATTGCTTCATTGTCGGAGATGTTGTCGTCTTGAGTGGCAAGGAATGCTTTAAAGGACATCATCGGTGGTTGTTGGCCTTCAGCAGACACTGGTGCTGGTTCCCTGTAACATTTATGAATATTACACCACGTAACATTTAGAAATATTTTATAGTGTATATGAGTCTGGGTACATATAAGAGTGGGTATATGGATATATAGGAAAAAGTGTGTGTGTGTACATAGGATT
>WSZQ02076738.1:35941-60339 GCA_019419845.2 Weissflogia rhopalogaster
GCAAGATTACCTGTAACTACCTGTAAAATATTTGATTTTTTTAATATTCCCATAATAACAATGATTCAACCATCCAAATATAAATAAACCAAGTCAATTCTGTCGTTTTCTCATTTTTACCTGTTTCATTTGATAACTATTTGGAACAAGGCTATATCTATTAATCACTTAATCGCAATTAATTAAGGAACATTGAACGATTTAAAAAATATCCAAATAATAATTATACAATCATCAAAATATTAACATACTGTGGCATTTTCTCAGAAAGTTTCAGGGTTTCACTTAATAATACAGTAGAGATTTCGCGCCAAACCAGTCGTAAATCAAATTTAAATTCGATTAAGTATTTATCAAAATACGCACTAAAAGAAGCAAAATTACCTATAAACCTCTGGCTAGGAGCAGCTCTCAAGGATATCGATAATTGGATTTTTCATAGGCTTCAGGCTGATGTCACATAAAATGGGCGCATATAACATATCGTATATAATAAAACAAAAATGTTCAGTAACATTAATGAAATGAATTTTGTTCCAACTATTGGAAGTAAAATCGTAACTGATGAATTTACCTTTTATGTACCAAGATGTTTTTCTTACGACGTCATCAAAGAAGTAATTAGATAAACATGGGTTTGACAACCGTTGCACAGCCACTCACCAATTACGCGTTTGTTTGGTTTGTGTTTTGTTGTTCTTGAATAATTAACAAGAAGTACGACGTTGGCTCCCTCGGTTTACGGCCAAAACCTAGGTCAACACTATCGTCACACACGCACCGATGCTGTCGACGAGGAGCGTGTGTTTACGGCTGTTTTTAAATTTAAAGTGTTGCCAACGCCTTCGTTGTGTGCGCCAAAACAGACGGCACTATACAATTATTTCAAGTGAAATCGCGGCAAAAATCATGTAAGCGACGAGAAATGACGTCTGTGTGCTGTGTTTGTAATGCGACCTCCGCGAGGATGTTCCGATGTTCGTGAAGGGACAAGGCGACACTGGCGGGCGCGTCTCGCCGCAAGGATAATCCGCGCTGGATCCGCCTATCTGAGAGCGCGCGCCTCTCCAGCGATGCAACTCTCGCGCAATTCGGATGCACGATGTGCGCGCACTCCGGCCCTCGCGGAAACTGCTGCTGGTCCACGTGCTCGCACCAGCGCAGACGGCGACTATCTGAGCCCCACGAAACCGCCGCGCCGGACCCGGTGTAGCGGCCAAGGTTTTCCCGGCGACTACCTACGTACGCCGACGAGGGACTCGACGAAAGGATATTGATCGACCTATACGAGAGGTTATTTTATGTATACGGGATGTAACCAAACATATCTTCACTCCGTGCCCAAAACGCCACGGCTAAACATAACTGCAGTCTAATCAGGACGGGGCAAAATGCACTTATCCATCATCCAATTACATTCAAATATTTATCAAATCGAATACGTTTGATAGAGCGCTCTGGCTTTCACTCAGTATATCATCGCTATGTAATTAATAAACTATTTAAGTGTCGCTGACGTGCGCAGGCGACCTGTCCGTAGGGGGTTGCGTGATCCCAGTTGTTAAAAGCTATTTCAAAAGCCGGAAGGTGTCGGTGTCAATATTTCGAAAGGTACGCGGGAAACTTGTGATTGGCCATGTGGAAAATTCTGCGCAAACGTGAACTAGAGGATTACATCTACAATAAATTTTCCACAGAACGTAAAGTGAAAATTATTCAAACGTGAAAACCATTTCATTTTTATATTCTAAAAATGTATGTAACATGAGAGGATATTAAAAGAACGTATCAAATCCGTTTTTCAAAACCCATTATTTCGAAATGAAGCTTTAATTAAAATCTGAAATTCTATCCAGTGTAATAAAACCTCGAAATGGTATTTCCAAATATATTGAATGTGAATTAAATAAATCCTTCTTGCATTTTTATATGTCAATTTTAATCGTATTTCGTGCATTCATTACGCCAATAAAATAATACGTAAAACAATTTCAAGAAAATTACTGGAAAGTACCGTTTCTTAAGAGCACCCTATTGTGCCTGAAATATGAAATTCAAACATTGTTCTTAAATATTTTCTAATCTACATATCATAGAATTCTCATTCTTGTTATAATAGATTCTTCATTACATGTAGTTTCTTCTTATACACCCATTTATTCCAAAAGGTTTTATAATCATTGAGAAATATGATGTGCAAAAAATAATGGTTTCCGAAAATTAGTAGTTTAAAGTTTATATTTTTATTGATATTTTCCATAATCCAAAGATTAAAATGATGCAGCAATAGATTCAGTGTGAAATTTGTTACAAACTCCTGCAGCACTTTTTCGTTTCGCTACGCAGAATTGATATTATAACTGATAAAAGTTGAGCCTAATAAAGGCGATATTTTCGCTGACAAAAAATGACTTGAAATTATTTCTATTAAAGATTTCACTTTTATTTACATTTGTCTTGATCCTATGAACACAAATTATATACCAATTGATTCAGAATAAATTTTACCACTAATTCTCGCTACAGTTTTACGCTTACTTGTTTAGAAATCACGATAAACATCGGTAGAATTGGGTCAAAAACAGCAACTTCGTCTACGAAAAATGACTTGTCCTTAAGATTCCATTTTTATCCATGTTAAGAGGATCAATTCTGATAATTTTTCATTCTATATTTTTTTGTTAAATGTGAAATCTGAATATATGGCTTAAAATTGAGTCAGTTAAATTTTGAAAAAAATGGTATAAAATGAAAACCCTGCTTTTAATTCTTTTAATAGAATCGTAATACAAACACAAAAACGTTAACTATAACCTGTTTAAACAAACATCTAAAAATGCTCAACCAATATTTATAGTGCGAAAGTTCCTAATGTCTTCTCGAAAAGATATGTAAATGTTGAAAGGCTACAAATTGCAAACTTGAAAGGAAGCAGAGTACATAACACATTTTAATTGTATAATTGTTTATAAATCGACCAGACGAATTGCATAAATATTTAGATAAAAACATCAGCGAGAACTTCCATGTTCCTGAAGCATGAACATAAAAACTTTTGAAGTTGAACGCATGCAAAAATTTTGATACAAAAAAATCCCCCATTGACATTGACAAATGATTGCGCAAGAAATTGGTGAGTAAGCTATTAACAGGAGATAAATTTGTACATCAAAATACTATTCATATATTGGCGATATTTTACGTTTGTCGTTTACTGAATCCTAATTTCCAAGTTCGCCGGTCCATCACCTGGTCTTCTCACTTGAATGTACCATGATTTTCGCGGTCTGTTTCGTTTTGTTTTTCTGGTATGGGGTCCACTTTCAAATGTTTTTGTGCATTCATGAGATTACCAAATCATACCAGCTGCTTCCTGGGTTTATGGGGTTTGTCTAATGAGAAACAGGAAGGAGTTGTCTTATGCCAGTCCTCCCCTTCTCAACCTTAGGCGACGTTCACACCGGCGACTTCGGCTTTGGGCTTCTATACCTACCCTTGTCTAACAAATGTAGTTAAAACGAGATAGTTAGTGTTGCTGGTTTGCTTAAAGCCGGGGTAATTAAACTGGTCGGGTATCACAAACCTTTACAAGCGTCTCCACAACGCTTCCAAACAAAAAGTAGGTAAGAGGAAATGGAGAAAAAAAAACGAAAACAGATCTAAACATGTGTAGAAGTCATGAATTTCATGAATCCATCAACGGTATAGACGAGGGCGCGCTAAAGCCGACGGGTGGATGCCACCGAAATGCGAAGCCGAAACGCGCTCGCTGTGTGAACGCATCGAGCCTCGAAATTCGAAGCTCGACGAAGCGACGCCGCCGGTGTGACAGTCCCCTTATGTTTTATATTCCATCAGAAGTGAGGATTACACCCAAGTATATGAAAGCGCTTATACTCTCAATCGTATAGTTGTTAACTTTTAGATCCGCTTCTTCTTTTCCCCCGACCAAGTATTTCGTTTTCTCGCTACTAATTTCCAATTCCTATGCTTTAAACTCTTCCTTTGGCTTCCAAAACGTGTAGGTGGCGTATTCCTCATTTTGCGCCATCATTACCTAATGGTACGCCAAAAGTAGCAGTATCGATGTTTGTAGCTATGCCCGTTCACTTGCACTCTTTTTTTTCCTTGTCGGAGGCCTTTATTTATTTCAAATTTTTCGGTTGTTTTTTCACCCGCACTTTATCGAAATTCACAAGTAAATTTCATTGTTTTTCACTTCTAATAATTTTAAAAGGAATAAATAGGAAAATAATGGGCTACAATAATCATTGGTAGTCATGGTAAGAATCAATACTAACAATACAACAATCGTTAAATTGTGTTATGTGTTTAATTCATACCAGAATAGAACATAATACGTTCCCATCGTATGTTAACGAATCGTGTGTCAACGTCGCGTGTTTATAAAGTTGGTCACCGCTAGCGTTTCAGCGGGTTGACAATTGAAAGCGTTAAATTTAGTAACCGTCACAGGACAGTTGTTTTATTTGCCGCAAAGTGGAGAATCATGCAATATGTTTAAAAATCAATCATTTTCTATAAATAAACTTGTTTGCATACTTTTTAAGAGATAAATTTAAAGGTAAAATTAAAAACAGGTTTTATGTAATGTGTTTTCTATGAAATATTGGTTTTATCAAGTTATTTTAATAAATTCGAACAAGTCGCAGTGGTATTTATAGCTATCCCGCTATCCTCCGAACGCATCCCCATGAAATCACTGACGTCACAGAATCGCCGTGACGTCATAACTCGAAATCGATTCTACACGTTGACGTGGGAAACGCGCAAAGAACAGGAATTGCTCCGGGATCGCGGCAAAAGGGGACGATTCAAAAGCAGCGTCGCGCTCAAATACGTAAACAAAAGCCTAGAATAATGCGCCTTGCGCATGGACACATTTGAATAAGTCGGGGATGTAGGTCGTCTGAAAGCGTCGTGATTGTTTCACGGCCTATTATGTCAACCATAAATGCAAATTGTATCAATTGTGGAAACATATGATGATATATTTGACTTTTCGGTCGTAAATCGTGGAATTTGGTTAATTGAGCAAAATAAATAGATATAAACATAGATATAAAGTAAAGGGCGAAATCCATAAAAATGAATCTAGTGGTAACATATGACCTTTAAAAACGTTTCCCGGCGTAATGTACGTTTTTATTTTATTACCTATTGTAATAAAGTATATGGTTAGCCGTAAAAAAGTTGTTATCGTATAAATATGGAACAGAAAAATAATAAAATGCTAATTCTAAACAGAAATTTCATTAAAATGTGACAAAAATAAAGAACAACAACATCACACGAAAGTAATCAATAGAAATGTAATATATAGACACGAAAAGAAAAGAAACAGTAGAATTGAGGTAAATTCTATTTGTGCGCTTGACTTGAAGATTAAAGTGGTGAATGCGAATGTATTTAGGCAGCGTATAGATCAGAAACAAACAATCCAATTTTAAAACTTCTTTTTTTTAATATGTGTATTGTTTCAACTTGAGAGATGAGTTATTTTTGTCTTTTTTTTTCTTTTTAGTTTAACCCTTTGAAGTTTCTATTTTATTTCTGCGACGTTTGCCTGCGTCTCATATTTCAAAAACAATTTATTTTATGAACATAATCCTGGATGCTTCAAAGGAAATCAAGCATAATACTTTATCATTTTTAAAATATTGGTGAATAATTACATGAATTATGATGCAATCTACTCTGGACGTAATCTCGCCATTATCTTCAATTAATTCTGAGTAATTTTTAAGTCGCTTAACAAAATTTTTGACTTACCTAAAAAAATATACGTCGCTCTGTTGGCATACGTACATTTCTTTAAAAATGTCATCGTTCATTCTGTCGTTTGTTTGGCCGCCGCTTTATTGTTTCTACATTTTTAATTTCTATTGAACTTGGTAATTGAACGAGCTGTTTAATCGAGACAAAACAATCTAGTTTAATTTTTATTAATGAATATTCAAAATGGAAGCCTGCATACCAACCGTTTGTACGCGAATGCATTTAAGCAATGGTGTATAATATTTTAAATGTAAACGACAACGATTGATAGTTGCCTCGCTGGAGTATAATTAGTTTCTAGTCTGAGGCGGTCAACTCCGGAGACTCCCCTTGTCATTCTTAAAATCAATCACGGTAATTCTGATGCATCTAATTATGAAAATAATCATTAAACGACAAGAATATATTTAGTTGTACTTCAATATTTAAATTTGACATTTAAAATTGGCATTTACACCCTATAATATATTAACAGAACAATGTATAATTACGTTTGCATAATTTTGCATTCAATTTCATGACTATAATTGAACGTGCCCCTAGTCGTACAGCGTAAACCCCCCGAGGTATTAAGCAAAAAATGCCAAAGGCCATCATTTTATGGTTCATGGCATTAACGTGCAAAACATGGAAAAACGTTCGGCAATTAGTACTCTACCTTTCATAAACTTGGCGCTTTAGAGAA
Organism: Weissflogia rhopalogaster; assembly: GCA_019419845.2. Lineage (NCBI taxonomy): Eukaryota > Metazoa > Arthropoda > Insecta > Coleoptera > Staphylinidae > Weissflogia > Weissflogia rhopalogaster. The sequence goes on from WSZQ02076738.1 coordinate 42,426, forward strand.
CTGGTAATTAACATGAAATCACAAAGATGTCCACTAGACAGTTATCTCGGTACCGAAACCGGGTGGTTCGCATCACTGCGATTGAGGCGGCGACGCAAAAGCGCAAACCCTCCCGTTTCGTAAATGTCAAAGGTGACGGTGTCGCGTATTAAACTCGGAAAAAGCACGCAGCAGACTCTCAGAAAATACGTCTCGCTGCAATTTTACCACATTGGGAGCATACAATTTTGTGGTGCAAATAAAAAAAATAAATATATTCATTAAAACAAATCTAGTATTTCTAATAATTTTTTCTATATTCCAAATTTTATTGAAATAATATTTTATTTTGCAAAAATTAAAATGATAAGTTAAAAACTTGAAAATGTATTTTTAGAGAAACAAACTTCGAAAACATACTTTCAAAAGTAACAGGCATTTTTACAACCGTTAAAATACCTACTAAATAATATACATAAATTGCAAATTTTAAAGGTCCTTGGACCTTGAAACAGTACTTTTGTACGCATTAGAAACCGGTAATAATAAACGTCCGGACAAGTTAATTACATTTTATTTCGTTGCATTTTGCTGACGAGAATCACTAATTGGAAATAATGCATAAATCACATCGTTATTTAACGTCAATTACGAATCCCCAAGGATTTTCTAACGTAAATAGTCTTCGCTTACCTTACTAATACTGTTTCGGTGACTACTGGCACAAACTTTATTTAAACATTCACTTTTTATTTGACGAATTTTAAATCGTTTGTGACAATACAACTCGTCGCTACTCAACAGTTGCCAATCACTGATTTACGAACAGAACAGTGCTAAACAGAATCAGCTGTCAATTTTGACGTTTGTACATCTGCTACATGTCTATGTACTTTCTGAGCATACAAAATGTGGTTACAATTGGGTATGCAGTGAATAGGTTATATGTACTTGAAATTTTTATACCGAAAATATTGTTCTGAAACTTACGCTATTTAGTTTCCCATCTACTGACTAGTTTCCCATGTCATCTTGAGATAATTGACGTTAAATAAAAGTACCGTTTCCTGTACTTTTTGAAAGATTTTACAGATTTCTTTAAATTGCAAAAGTTAAGTTCGTCACTTTAACAACAGATGGCAGTAGTCGTGAAAATCAAAACTACTCTGCTGAGTTTTCATTAAATTTTTTTACATAATTTTTTACCTAATTAGTTTCCATACATGTGTTTTAGAGTCATTAAATTCCGAAAACCTATAAATAAATACACTGTATAAAACTTTCAAACATTAATTTCAATGTTTTTTCGTTTTTGAATACATATGTCTGTTTAATTGGTACATTTTCTTACGAATTATTATGATTGAAATATCGACTAATTATTTCTAACCAACGCATGACTATTTGCAACATAAAATATAAATTTTCTGTTTTATTATGCAAGCACCGTAACAATATACCATTTACGACTTGAAAATATATAACGTGTTAAATTACTAGTAATTACACACTATTTACTTAGTGATAAATGAAAATTAACAAGCACTCCGTGATTTTCGGCTTAGAAAAGATGTAACACAACATCTATTTTCTATAACCGAGTAGGTGTAACGTGCTATTGTGATTGGTGGAAATCGCGTGCATAACCAAATCAATAAATGTGCGCGGCTGGTACGATAATAGTGAAGGCGAGCAAGTGGGCAACGCGAAACTTTCGGCCGTGCGCTCACAGCAAGTCGCCGTGCAACCGTAACGAAGCGCAGACCATCTGATTTAATACTAATCTAATAATTTCATTGTTGATAAAACAGTTAGTAAGCTGGCTGTCGTAGCACATCGTGGTGTTCAGCACTCGTCGTACGCTCGCAATGTTGTGTGGCTGTCCGACGCCTTTCTCTAATGTTTCTCATCAAGTACCAGAAACCTTATGTGTTAAGTGTTGAATATTTCTATCGTAGCAAACAATTATAAGAAAGCGATGCGAAACTATGCATGTTGAACGAGTACTCTCTATCTGTGTCTTATTTCTCTTTGTAATTACCGCAGGTATTTATTAACATCCTTTACTTTTACCAAAAAATAACTGCTCTTGCGTTCCGATAACATGCTTTGATCGTGGCCCAAATGGCGCAAGACTTAAGCGTGATAACTCTAGGGATTGCATGCAAATATTTAGTCATCTTTACTACTTTACTATCTATTAGCGCTGAGAGTGAAAGTGCCACACTGGGTGTAAACATTGTCCGCGACATACTGTTGACCTGTTTATGTTAGCGACATATATAGCAATCCCATAGTTAAACCGGTAGAAAATAATGACAAGCAAATGTGCAACTAATTACACCGATTACAATGATTTGTGTTGGTTTGGTTTTGTTGATTTTTGGATTGTCGCTCCACGTTTTTTTTTAATAGCCACCGATTGCGCGCACCGACTCTCTTTACACACGACAAAACCAACTTTTATTACAATGCGTTCTTTTTGGGTGATTGTCTATTATGTGCTCTTGCCTTTTGTTACAGGTGTAAGCGCTGATAAAAATGAGAATATCAAAAAGTATCGTGTAGACATTGGCAGGAATTTCACGCTAAAATGTCCGCTCGAAGGACACGATTTTATGTGGATACGCAAAGGTCGCGACGAGGACCGCGAAGTCCCAAAGTTGACTGTTCTTGACGATGGCTCTTTATTCCTTTCGAAAGTGGAGAAAAACGATTCGGGGGTGTACAATTGCACCGCAAACGATTCCGATGTAGGCGATGACCGTCTTGGAAAAGTGGAGTTAATCGTTCGAAGTAAGTAAACATCAATTCATTCAAGAATTACAATTGTTGATAAAATCGTCATTTACATAATAAATTAAACAAACAATTGAGTCATTTCGAGGGACTCCTAAAGCTATTAATAGCCAAAGTCATTTCCATTACGTAATAAATTCCAGTTTTTCATTTATGCGCAAATTATGTGCGAGATTTCACAATGAAATGTACAACGTTTATAGTCATGTAAACAGGGACATAAAGTATAATTTGCTATTGAATGACATCACGTGACTTGCGTGAAACTTTAGTTACATGTCTAGGTACATTGCAATCGAATAAAAAATAGATTAGTACAGCGTGGTATTCAATTCCAGCGCCTCCACCACCACTGATAAATGTTCACGTGCATGCGAGTACAATTTTGGCTGTCATTCTTTGGGGCGTAAATGGCGATGGCGGCTATCCGATTAGCTATTTCACAGCGCAATATAAGCAACTCGATACCGATGACGATTGGATCGACATAACGCCGATTCATATTATGCCAAGTTCGGTAAGAATGAATAATATATTAACGCTTTAAATGGTACGCGAATTTGTTATCTATTTCAGAGACAAATCGATGTTTATAAATTAATACCGAACACTACGTATGCGTTTCGTGTGTGGGCAACCAACCAGCTGGGCGATAGTAATATTTCCGTTGTATATCAGACAACACGAATATCAAATGAAACTGCAGGTGAGTAATATCTCATCAACTTACTTCACATTTTAATGGAGATTATAATTGACTATGATTAAATTTAACTAGGTTCGGGTTGAGGATTTGTGTTCTTATGTGGTATTTAATGCCAAATATTGTTATTTTTATGATTTGGTAAACCGCAACACTAATGAATTTAATTGCATATGACGAAAATGATTTCCAAGGATGTATGATAAAATAATTTCATTATTTATTGCACTTTTTCATTTCAATTTCAATTTCATAGAGGCATAAATACAAACTAAACGGGGCATACCAAAAAAAGGTATCGGTATCGATATTTCAGTGCGATACTTATTGCTAAGCATCGAAATAACTTACTTTTCCGCTATCTGTAGGTGCGAAATAAGAGCTTAATTAATAGTTAATTTTAAGAAATGATAATAGAAGGCGCAAGGAAGGTTGTTCGGTATATTCGAAACTATCAAATATCGATACTTTCATTTGATACCTATACGTTCAAGTTTCGATACTTCCATCCTTTCCGGGAACATATCCAATATAAATTCTAGAACTAGAAATGTTTAAAATCTTTCATTCCTCAAAACTTCAAGTTTTGAGATTACAAACTTAACTGATAGTGCTGCTAAAAAGGAGCAATTTTCTTTTGTTGTTTGCTCGCTAAATATTAATTACATAATTTTAATTTCAGAATTAGTACGTCATTTCCTGCAAGGCGCCAAAGATTTCGATACACGCGTTTGGGTCTTGGCCGTCGTCATTGTAATGGGCACGCTATTAGTACTAGGCCTTGGCACGTGTTTCCTCCTTTATCAAGAGTGTAAAGTTCCAGGTGGTAAGTGAAAAACAATTGATGGCAAAACCGTGGAAAATGCATGTGTGTGCGTGGTCAGTGTGGCAAACACACTACACTAGAATGTAGCAACCAGTATCAGCCACAGAACCTATTGAACAATCGCAAAGCATATCTAAAAAAAATGTAAGATGCTTGTTGATGTAACGCAGAGCGACCAAATTCTAGCTGTAAATATATCATAGCTTATTGTTTTTTTGTTTTTTATTGTACATATGTTTAGTAGCATGTCCAATGTGCACGTGCCGATGTGATGAGAGGCAAAAATAAATATCTCCGTTTAGAAATACCGATGCTTATTCACTTTTATTTTTGATGTGGATATGATGAAGTTATGGATGTTTTGTGCTTCTGTTTCTGTCTGTGCCGACCCGATCACGCGATTATTACGATGCATTGTTGAATTGAAACCAGAAATGGAGGATCAAGAAGTGATTGAGCTGGTGCCGAACATTATCCTTAATCCAGGCTTCGAAGGCAACACACAGACGATGCCAATTCCTGACGAGAACTCCAACAACGAAACCACAATGCGCCTCAATAACAACACGGTCATTCAGCAGCGTAACCAATAAAAAAATTGTAATGAAATGATGAATATTGCCTATGGAAGGAGAATTGCATTACACGAAGTTCCTTAGTTGGAGAATTTACAGAAAACATCAGATATCACTACAAATTCATTGAGAGGAATTATTAGAAAATTAGTGCCGAACATTTTACAAAGTTTATAGTAGGGGTTTCAAAAATAATGGTATCGATAAGTATTGATAATTCCGTTTGATACTTATTCTTATTTCTGATTTTAGGTATTGATAAATATGATATGTGATGTTTCGATACTTTTGTCAATGGACGATTTTCCCGCCATATGTGAGGCATAAGCCGTACGAAACGAAGCATAACAGATTAATCCAAAGGTGTTTTCCATACTATCGATATCAATAAGTATCGATGCTTTCATTCGAAACTTTGGTATCCATACTTACATTCGATACTTTCAATTTGCAACATTTCCAATAACAAAAAGTATCGATACTTTCAGAAATTTTGATGACTTTAGTTTATAGGCCATTTTAAAACAGCGGAATATAATTGACGACATACGTATTTGGGTTGAAGAATATTATATGTGCGAAAAAATCATATCCACTGCGGTATTCTGGAAAAGTACATTCAAATATATTAGGAAGGCTTCCATAATCTAGTGATAACAAAGCGTGTAAAGGACAATTAAATTACTAGTACTAAACCATGGCAACTAGTGCAGCAATAACACGAAACGTTGAGAGTTGGTAGATTGTTCAATCACAGATAAATGTACGCTAGGGAACGAAAACAGCGAATATAAGAAATGCACATAATCAAATAAGTGGCAAGTATGTAACATCTAAGACGCAAACTATTTAATACCAAACACCTGGTGTTCACTTTTATCACTTTTAAATATTTGACGATGGTTGTGCCTAATTAGTTGTATCATATTGGACAACGAGTGATTAATTCAAAAGACACGTAGATTGAAAAGATATAATTTTGATGCGGTAATGTGAATTACAATATTTACTGAAGTAGAATACAGTACACGATACACAGTGTAGCTCAAAGAAAGCATTGCAAAATGTGTTGATATATGCGGATAACGTACAAATAAGAAACTACACTGCAAGTTTGAGATTCGCAAAATCTCTGCATTCAGCACTAGTGATCAACACTAGGATAGTTTAGCTTAATTTCAGACATTTTTAATTGCAGCGCATTAAAATAACCAACTGAAAAGATGGCGAATGATGATAAGCAACGTAAAAATCATTTACATACATAAAATTTGAACAAGCAGAATGAAACACGAAGATTGAAACTAAAATAAGAGACATTGTAAAATGTACATCATACCAGTGCCTACATATATTTTTTAATTGAAACCTAATATAAGTAGCACACTTGCGATGTTCAGATCATGCCTCTACTCAAACGGAATTATTTAATCCACCTTAAAGCCTTTCAACGCACATGATACTATTTTTTACTAGATTTACATTCATCTTACAAGCTTATACATTCACAAAAATATTAAGTTCAATTCTTAGTTATTTATGAATTTGTAAAATTCGTCTTCCTGGATGTCTATAATTGTTATTTATTATTCGAATGATATTTATGTCTACTTGAACGAACTGTATTTTAACTGGCAATATTACATGTAAAAAATTACATTTTTTAAGCAACGTCCTTCTTTGATCATCTATAAGAATCACTAAATTCTATGAAATTGGCGAGTGTGTGACTAACTTATGTAGATATATGATATTACAGCAAGGAAACAAAATAAAATAAATTGGACGCTGACACTAATTAATAAAAACGCTGAGAAGTTACTGCAATCATAACATGATATTCACATAAAGACTGTAAAAATGTTGAAATTGTCACATTCGAAACAAGAATTAAATTATTGTATTCAATCATGCGTATTTGTAAATTGACGGAAAGTGCAAACGTTTTTTGGTAAATTAATCGACATTTGCGATTTTAAGTTATGGAAAAATATTTAATTTTGGTAAGGTTCTGTTGTTCAAATTTATAAAATGGCTTAAGACATGTCAAACGGATATTAAGATCATTGAATACAAGTCGACGATTTGATGTCAATTTATGCTAAAGATATGTTTATTCTAAGATGCAAAAAATTGATAAAAATAATCTTTTGACAAAGTGATGTACTTTTGATATTGAAATTATATATAAATAAATTGCTTCAGTGTGTAATCACTCACGCTTTGCTTTAAAGCTTTATATTGTTATATTGCTCTACATAGTAAATCGGAATGACACGAAAGTGTATATGAGGTTGATTTATTTCAACGATTAAAACGATACATGTTTATAGAAATTTTGTTTTGTTATATTATCCTGAAGTCGCTTGCATTAAAGATATTTGTATATCTTGGGTTCTAGAGGTAAAATTTCATTTTATACAGAATTTCAGAGCTTAAGGGCATTTTCAGCGATTTGCTCATTCGTGTGTCTGTCATAAGAGTGAACCCTGTAATTGCCATGACTAAACCTGTAATTTTTAAAAACCGTAAAATTTACTCGGGTGACGAATGGCTGAACTATTTAAACTAACTTTTTGGCTGATGAGTCATTTTTCTACCCAAAAGTCGGGTCAGGATAATAAATGTTGATTTTGACTTACTGTGCACGAAATGGAGAACCATTTTAAAAAGAAAATAGTTTAGGAAACCATCAATAATTTAGTCAATCATTGCTACAGCCGTTTATTGAATTCATGACAAGTTCTGTAATCAACCAAACAGTTACTTTCTGAATAGTTATTTTCCATGCAATTACACAAAGTTATACAATAGTTTGTCATAGAAACCACAGTTTAATTATCTAATGATTTATTAAAATTCTATAGCCGCTACACGTATTTTACAGATATCTTTATATACAAAACACATTGATTGTAATAAATCCGTTTCGTAAGATCCATTCAGAAGATCCATTTTGTAAACTCTATCCTAAATATAAATAGATTAATAACATTAGTTTATCCATACAATTAATCAGACTATGCATCAAAATAATGATTCCTTACACGTGGTGGAACATTCTACTTCAGACTTGGTGGGATATTTCTGTCGAAAACATTTGCACTATATCTGAGCGCCTCGACTTCTGTTGCTCGACTCAACGATGCGTCAGAAATTAATCGTTCATTCCGTGATTCCTTGATTGCATCTGAAACAATAATAAAATTATGAAGATATGAATACATTGTTAAGAAGAGTGACTGACTGTTGTATGGAGTGTATTTATCACTAACATAATCCTCGATATGGTAGCCAATGTAGCCGATGACAGCAGCAAAGGGGAGCGTAATAAAAGGAGCATATTGTCGTGCTACGCGAAAAATTACAGGCCACATCGTATTTAATGGTTTGAGTACTTTTAATTTTAATATGTTTGAATGTCGAATGTTTAGGTTACGTTTTAACGTTATCCATCTGAAAGATGCCTAAATATCTTGGTTGTTTGGGCATTTATCGTACAGATGTCGTTCACATTGTTTATATAGTATTAATTTAGATAATACTTGTGCTAAAAGTTTTATTATACCTTTAAGACGATACTGTAGCTTATAAATATAATAAATAATCTAAAATTATTAACTTATCTATTTTATTATGTGTCTTTATTGTGTCAGACATTTTCGCCCTCTGTGAAAGAATAGTCCGCTTAATATTTTCCCGACTTCGGGTCGCTGCTAGATGTCTAAATGCTGCTTTACAGCTTTATGCCTTGAACGCTTGGCGAATCATCCTATTTCTACCATTGTGAATTAGAAGTTTGCATCACGCTCCTCTTGAAACGATCAGCCGAAAGCTTTGTAAAGCTTGTTTAATTTCAAACTGAAGGAGTACAAAGTTTCATTTCGAATTATTTACATAGCATCACACGATGGTAGAACCTTTACAATTAATTAGTAGTGTAGAGTGTCGACGAGCATTATGGGATGGAAAGAACCTTGTTTATAAAGACAGGGCACATATTGCTGCTTTATGGGCAGAAGTAGCACAGGAATGTGGCGCAAGTGGTAAGTCATTCAAACTTAAAATGATTCCAGATGTTGCTAATAATTCTTTCATTTGGCAGTGAAGAGTGTCAAATGTAGATGGAAAACATTGAAAGATGCTTATCGAATTGCATCGCGCAAGAAGGAACCATCAAAATGGGTTTGGTACAATTCTTTACATTTTTTAAGCACTCAAACGTTCCGAGTTTACTCACCGAAGGATGCAAAATATATCAAGTTAGATCATGGGAATAGCGTTCATACAGATGATGAAGATGTTCTGGCAATAGACACCGTCTCTGCTAACAACGAATTATACCTAGACGAGGAGGAAACGCAAAGTACAGGATTTAAAAGAAAAAGATGCCCCGAGGCTCATAATTCAGACGAAAATAAAGCAGACGATGACGACTTGGAGCTATTCCTTCGAAGTCTATATAAACCTATTTCTCAACTATCCCAAAAAAGACAAATGTTCTTAAGAATGCGTTTCCAAGAACTTGTTTTTAAAGAAATAGAGACAAAGGATGAAAATGAATGAACTTATATGTAATCATAACAATGTATTTTAATTATAATGCAACTTACAATATTTACACACATATAATATTTATAGTAATATTTAGTTAAATATTGTTGTTTCGGAAAAATAAAAACATGTTTATTAAATTTATATTTATTTTGTACTTCAACTAGTTTTTCAAAATTTCACTTCTACCAAATTTCTTACGTCAATTTACAACCCTCATTTTTTACTCACTCAATTAAAAAGGACAATTTCTGAAAGCTCGGGGGTATTTGGTCGGGAAGGTTAGCAATTCCCTCGCTGATAGTGCCGCGAAGTTATTTGTTCGGCTCATCTTATCTCTGACCTAGCTAGTTGTGCGGGGTTTTACATGATTATTAACAAATTAAAAATTTGCGTGTAACAAAATAACAAATATTAAAACAAACGTCAGGAATTCACACTTAGTTGATTATAGGCAACCCAAAAATCAATTAATACAGATTTCTATAATTGCAACAAATTTATTAAAACTATATCCACGATATTATATACTTTACATTACAATCTCATTTCATAAAATTATATTCGTTAAATTTTCTATGAAACTGATGTAATGTCAGCTGTTTATTCGTTTAACATATCAAAGAAATTTGGAAAATGGAATTTAGCCAACTATAAGAAATCACCTACTTTACCGACCTAAACAATAATATCTCCATGTATACAGAAGCTCTTGACCATACACTTGACTAAGCAACGCACATATTACCATGCTTTCCTTGTGGTCCTGATGTGCCCTTGAGGGTTTGTGTACCAAAACAATATTTTTAAAAGATTATGCGAAAATCTGATAGTGCATCCAAAATGGTGGACAGCGAAGAACTTATTAAATCTATCCATATACGGCCTCCAATTTGGGATCGAAATACGGATGAATACCGAAATAAGGAATATGTTCTTTCCTTGTGGGAGGAAGTGTCCAACGAATGTAACGCTCCTGGTAAATATTGACTTCAAATATTAATATCATGTTGAAAGGGATACTGACTCTTCCATGTCTTTTATTTGCAGTTCAAGTACTGAAGGTAAGGTGGAAGAATTTGCGAGACACATTTCGGACAGAACACAGGAAATGTCAAGCAGATAAATCATATGAATCGCGCTGGGTTTGGTATAAGAAGTTATTATTCATTACGGGCCACATGCATTCACGAAAGGAAAGCAATTATTTCCCTGTGGATGGTGAGAAGAAATATTGCTTGAATATAACTACAGATAATTCACGATCAACGTCTCCCTCAGCACCGAAACGTTCGTATATCAAGAGAGAAAAAAATGCAGATGAGATAGAGTTTATAGATATTGGAGGCAAAAGAAGAAATGACAATACAAGTGATGACACAGGAAGGACAGATTTCGATGATACGAGTAGTGACAGAAGAAAAGAAAATCGAACCGGCACCGATTTGGAATTATTTTTAAACAGTTTGCATAAACCCATGTGTGAGCTGCCTCTTACAAGGCAGATGTATTTAAGAATGCGTTTCCAAGAATTAATATTTAATGAAATTGAGGCGCTGCAAACGCATACATCAGGGTAGATTTGTGTCTCGCAATATTATCATATGATCGGAATTATCATAAATATATTTTTATTTGTTCGACTTTCATCAAATTATATCATTCTATTCGAAGACGAATTAATTTCTATTTACTTCAATTTCAGGAACAAAACTTTAATCATTCAAAGGACAATTAGTGTATTATGCCGTTGAATTGTGCAAGTCTTCATAGAGAAGTTTCCTAAATCCTGTTTGTGTCCTGTCGTAGCCTTTAAAAAAATTCTCTCCCAGTCGGGATAGAGATTCAAATTTTCGAATAACCCCACTGCCATAGAGTATTATAAATTTCGGCAATTTTCATTTCATGGACTGTGACAATTCAAAGATATAGAAATGGCGCTAGCATTTAATAAAATGGTAACTGTACTGTCGGTCTCCTTGATTTATAATTATACCACATATGGTTATTTAAAATGTGGGTAGCGACCCGGCGCGGCAACGAACCGCAGAAACATTCAGCTGGGCCTCGGCAAGGCAAAACAGCTTTTTTATAATATTCCATTAGTTACTAGGATTAATCTTGAAGTGTATATTTGCCAAGGTAATGTCCCAAAGAGGACCCCCGCTCCTCACCCCTATTCCCAACAAAGAGCACAAACTGCAGAAAATTCGTGCTTACAGAGCACTTGGCTTTCAAATTATATAAGGATTACAAAATTCTTTAAATGGATACATTTCAATATTTGTTCTCTTTCATGCAGGTACTATGGGCAAGAATTCACTAGTTGCTTGTGTTTGTAAATATGTCACTTTTCTAAGATGGGTGGGTCCTGACACTTTTTCCCTCAAAGCATACCTGTATAAACTGTGTCTTCTCATTTCGTGGTTTGTCCTAAAAGACAAACCTTGTCTACAGGCGATGATTGTTGCGGATGACTTCAACACATATGAGAATCACGAACTTTTAAATGTTGCCCAGTCCCATCTTTTTAGATCACAAAATAACAATTGTCAAAATCAACCCGTGGTAACATCTACGAGGAATTTTTATTGAAATGTCTTTGATATGAACGCAACAGTATGCAAAATAAATAACACCATTATTTCCAAAAATTTCTTGTGTACTTTACATTACAAAGTCTAACAATTTTCGGCATCATTAATAAACTGCAGCCCGGCATTTCCACTTTTACGCGCTCACGGCTGCAATTTCTCAAACCGCAAACATCACCCAATCATTTCTTTAAATATATTTACGTCTTTCCACTTATTCGATTTTCTTATTTGTCTATAGAAAAGTACACCGATTTTGATCGACTGCCAGCGTCCAATACGGAACAGAAAAAAACCTGCATGCGAATCGTATCTGTTTGCAGCAGCGTGAAATTTGATAATACTTCTGCCGTTGAATGTTGACACGCAACAGCAAGAAACCCATTCGATTCCAATTCTATGCGCTTTGAGAGGGTTTTTGCGACAATATTTAAGTCTATATTTGTATCTTTTGTGTTTGTATTAAAAGTCAAATAAAAATGTGAACGAAATGACGCATGTACATTCATTGTTGTGCTTTCAATAATATAAAGGTGTATAAACTCCATTTTTTAGAACTGAAACTCAAATATTAATAAAATACAAAAAAAGAATTGTAAACCAAACCGAATATCGTAAACGCTTTCCCCGTTATAGTAAATTTTTCAGACTCAGATTTTACGCAATGTATATAAAGTGGCTTGGCAAAAAAATAATGTTTCGTTTTGATCGGCCATATTCGACATTTCATTACTTAATTTTCTGATACAATAAGCTATATATAAAGTATAAAAATTAAAATTACATTCTTAAATACTGGCAGTGTGCCCGCCACATTTTGTATTCTTTTTTCATATTAAAATAAAATATTTTATCTCCTAAGGTACTTGTTTTTCTCTTCCCTACATGTTTTTTATTGCATTTTGCCACGAATGCTGACGGCAAATTCAACCAAAAACATCTATAAACGACGGAAGCTTCATTAGTCTCCAAAACCTGTGATTTCTTTGTTTGTTTAATACTGACACCGAATTTAAACTTTTTCTCTCTCATAATTAAATAGTTCGCAAGAGTGTGAACATAATTCGGCGTATCATTCACACACGATCATTTCGTTCGCTTCTTGTTTGTTTTCTTTTTGCTACAGACACACACACTCAGTATACGTTGCCATTGTTTTTCGCAGGGAGGGCGATGGTAATAAAAATAAGACAATTGGCCGCAGCGCGCACACCACCCACCCGTCGGTTATCCTCCTAATCGAAATAATAAATAACGAAAAAACTTTGCCAATTCATCGAACAACCTAACCGTGACATCACAGTCTCAATAAAATAATAAACTAAACTTGTTCACCTATGGATGATACCCGCCCGGTGTCAGTATGTGTCGCGCGCAATGTCGTGCTTCTCTAACGCATATTTCACTGTTTTCTAGAGCAGAGTTTAGTTGACGGCGGGTGCTGTTTTCGTCGTGACGGGCGCCACGACGACCGGCGTCATGTTCGCTTCGGCGGCGGTCACCGACGGACTGGTGACGGTTTCGCTGACGGCGCTGGTTCTCGTCGTCGGCTCGCTGCCGCCCACCCCCTCGTGGCTCTTGTTTCCGCCGTGCTGGTTGTTCCTATAGCCACCGCGATAGCCTCCTCGGTAGCCACCTCTATAACCTCCACGTCCTCGGTAACTAAAGAAAGAGAAAAATATCGTGAATTGTCAACAAAATCTGGTAATAAAGAAAATACCGAAATACTGTTCAATAAACACTATTGACTTTAAAACATTCTGAAAGTTTGTGATAAACTCACCTTCCTCGCCTGGCCGAAGCAACGCCAAACGTCTCAGAGTTGAGTTTGCGCTCAGTGCGCCAGTCAGTCCGTTGTGACCTGCCCTTGGAGCGCTCTACAGCCTCGCAGGAAATATTATCGAAGAACGACTTGGTCTTGTCGTAGAAGGAGGCGTCGATCTCCTCCTCCAGCTCGTTCTCGCCGGCGCCGGTCTCGTTGCCGGAGTCGTCTTTCTTGTCAATGTCGGGCGGTGCGCCGCCACCGTTGAGCTGCTCAGCTTTCGGCGCCGCCGCGTCATCCAGCTTCGTCTTCGCCAGCTTACCGCACATCTCCTCGAACTGGGTATTCGCCTGTTCGAAGTCGTACTCCTTGTCGAAGGTAATCTTCGGCTTGCCGCCCTGACCAGGCTGACTCTGCTGCTGCCGGTTGTTCGTCGGCTTGTAACCGTTGTTGCCGCCGCCCTGCGGGCCGCCAAAATTGGCGCCGCTGCCAGTGCCGCCGCGCGGCCTACCACGGGCGCGTTGACGCATCGGCCCACGCGGCACCCAGTTACCCTGTCGCTGTTGCTGCTGATGGTGTTGTTGCATCTGGTGCTGGTGTTGCTGCTGCTGCCCGCCCTGATGATACGAATGGTGATTACGGTGTTTGTTATATGTTTTGCGATCCTAGTAATAATGTAAACGGTATGTAGCCTAATATCCACGAAAACGTTCGTAACACAAAGGGTTATCTGTAGTAGTAGTAGTAGTTAGATTTTATAGAAGACAAACAGTTTAGTCAGGATGGTTATTATGTCAGTAGCGCAACATATCCAACTCAGTTATATCGGTCTACACCGAGGGATAACTGAATTGCCGCAATACATTTTGTGCGGCTTCAGGACCCCTGCGCGTCTCATCATTATTATGGTGATTATTATTTGATTTTAGATTGTTTACGAAAATTCGAAGTTTATTATAACTTCTTGATGGAACATCATTTCTGAATGGGTAGAAGAAAATTCACAAAAACGAGATCTTAGAAGAAACTGTAAATATTTTAGCATGCCTCTGAAATGACCAATAAATAAAATCACATTTGTGGTTGTGATTTAATTTCTCGTGGAAATAGTTTCCAATGTCAAACACAATATCTTCTTTCATATTCCTGATAATGATAATCTCTTAGTTGTCAATGAGAAATCGATATCGATAGAATGCAGAAATGACAAACAAAAGGCTTACTTGAGATTCTCCACGTGAATCGCGACGATCCTTGTTTCCGCCACGTGGTGGCTGGATGGGCCGAATAACCTTCTTATCATCCTTCTTGCCACCGGCTTGAGTTCCCTGCTCGGTAGTCGAAGACTTTCGCGAGCCCATGCTAGCCGGGGTCGTGCTTCTCGAACCGCCTCCTATCAGATCTAAAAACGCTAAACACTGAGTTATCGAAATTTACGCGAGCGCTACAAGCAACACTATACATAGAAACACATACATAGACAGGGAAAAACCATACAATCACAAAGATAAATACACCAAAGGAAACCAAGGAGTGGTAATTGGAATGGAACACCGATTCCAAGTCAACATCATATTAACTGCAACCAAAGCGAACTCGACGTACGAGCATTCGCAAACGATTTTGGCGGCAAATTTCTCTACCGTTTTACCTAAACATGCTGCATTTTTTCTACGACAACCTAATCCATGTCCAAACAATGCGAACGGCTAAAGCTAAGTCGTAACGCTATAAGCAATCCATTCACTTGCAGGTGGGCGAGCAAAATATATTGAAGTGATCGTTTTACCGTTTTCGTTAGGTCGTGGCGGTTCCAGAACAGCAGGAGACAGATGTGGAGGGGGCACAGGCCCGGGCATGTTTAACTCACTTGGCTTATTGTTGACCATAGGCCCGCGCATTCCCGGCGCAAGGGCCTCCATTGCATTGTAACCGCCGGAGAATTGGCCCATTTGCCCCAATCCCGGATGCGGGAAGCTCTGCGCCTGGAACGGCTTATTGCTGAGCGGATTCGGCACCGAGAGCTGCATGATCGCCGGATCGTTAGGCATCGACGTGACATTGTTCACCACACGGATGTCCTTAATGTCCGAGCCACGGAACAAGATGTAGTCGTAAACTTGGTTCTGCGGTGGGACGGGGTAATTGGTCTCCCGGTCCTCCGTACCAAAGGAGCGCACTGCGAAAGACAAAGAGAACGCTATATCATTCACAAAAACCTACTAAATAGAAATCATTATTCGTCGTTATAACGCTTATATTGGATGAATTACAAGAATTCAACAATGAAAGCAGGTGTAGTGCAATATTTTAGTTCGCTTATCGCAAAGATAACAAACGACTATAACAACAAAACAAAAATGGCAAAAAGCGCTTACCGGCGGCTAGAGCGATTGTACATTGTTGCGGATCAACGGTGAATAGGTGGCCCTCGTACCTAATATCAGCCTTCGATATTAGGCTGATCTTCGAGCCCAGCTCCGGCATTCCAGCACTCATGTTGAAACTTTCGCGATGACCGTAGGATGCACCAGATTCAGGCGGATTCTGTTTGGGAACTAAATAATTTCTCAAACCAACAATACAGAAATGGCGTACCCAAACAGCTGGAAGAAGTGACGTATCGAAGCGTTCCAGGGGGCGCTTATTTCTAGGCATTTCACAGTGATGCCAACATACACCTAGCATTATCACTAAATATAAATTTAAACATAAAAACGCAAATATTTCAACAAATAATAAGAAATAAAGCAAAATTCCGATAAATTATAGCTTAATAATATGTGGAAGTTATTTAAAAATAGTCTATACATCCTAAAGCCCATTTTAATTTGGAATACTTCATTTAAACTATTATTTATAAAAAGTTACAGAAAACAACTTAAAAGTTACTTTATAATATAAAATCACATTAATAATTGAGATAAATGCAATTATATATTTGCGAGGTATACTTTATTACCTTCTAATGTAATTTAAACGTATATTTAATTCGTTTGAACCAGTAATAAGACATGAAAGTCCCTAGAATTGGCGATTACGTAAACTGTCAAAATATTACAATTTTATTCCATTTTATTCCTTTCCGATTGCGAGCCACAGGGATTTGCTGAAGGTGCCGAAGCAATCCCAATAATTATAAACGGTGGATGTAAAAACACCTGGCATCGATACGTTTGATAGTTTCTAAGTAATTTAGTAAAAGTGTGAAGTCTAGTATCGTCCAGTCAGAGGTCAAAATGGCAGCCGTTGGAAGGATATGTGCTGGTGCAGGGCTTTTAAAGAGTAATGGACTCATAGCGAATCAAGTAAGTGAGTTAAATCACCTCCCAAACCTCATAAAAACACATAATGTAATAAATAACATAAGTAATATTCCTCAAAATACCGTAATTTTCATTGAAATGTGAGCTGCTGCTGTAGCCAAGTTTATGTAACCGCACTTATCGTATGCCTCATACTACCTGGTCTAAAATTACAATAGACACCTAATAATACTTTGTTTCTTATAGATTAGTGCATACTCCACGACTAGAGAATGGACGAAGGGCCGAAAAGCCGTAAGTTTTATTAAAATATTTTAGCAAGTTAGTTTTGTTGGTTATGATGGTAATTAGCGTAACATTGGCAGTTCTTGGCCACGATCGGAGCGTTGGCCGGCGGTGCCGGTGCACTGGCATTGGCTCTTGATCAGTCAGTGAAGGCGTCCGATTTGGAGTTGCACCCACCGAAGAACCCTTGGCCGCATAACGGCATCTTCGCGTCACTGGACCACGCCAGTGTGCGACGTGGTTACGAGGTGTACAAGCAGGTGTGTTCGGCGTGTCATTCGCTGCGTTTCATTGCGTATCGTAACTTGGTCGGTGTCACGCATACTGAGGAGGAAGCGAAGGCCGAGGCGGAGGAGGTGCAAGTGACCGACGGGCCGGACGACACCGGCGCCATGTTCCAGCGGCCTGGTAAATTGTCGGACTATATCCCCGGTCCATATCCGAACGAGGAGGCCGCACGTGCTGCCAACAATGGTGCTTTCCCACCGGATCTTAGCTACATTGTGTCTGGTAGACATGGAGGTAAATACTTTTTGTTTATTTATTTTAGTAGAGAATTTTATTGGTGTTA
>WSZQ02076750.1:4555-19345 GCA_019419845.2 Weissflogia rhopalogaster
TTGTTTTGCTTGTGTTTATGGTCTTGCGAAGTTTATGCTTAATTGTTTTTATTTTAGCGCATTGAAACGCATTGAAATTGAGCTTACAATATTCAATAAAACTTGATTAGGTTGTAAAAGTAACATTAAAGTACGGGTAATATTTTGTGTGCTTTCATTTAATTTTGCATGTGCTTAATTATAGTGCGTTTTTGCAGCTTTCATAGTTATATTATTCATAAAATTAATATAATTCATTGACGTTGTATTAATTTAAATTGAGTGTAGTATATATGTCATGAAAGTTACAATGTTGGCATTTTTATGAATATTTTCTCCATTTTCTGGATTTTAAGAGTGAGTATCTCGAAATTTAGATCGGTTTTTTATTGACGAAATGGATAATGGTCTTCAAAAGTTTGTTTACAATATCTGCAACATCGAAATTACAGTATAATACTTTCACTTTTAATGTACGAGCATAAATTTGAGGTTATCTGCCGTATTTCGTAGGGGAAAGATGATTACATTGTTATTTAAAGGAGAAAATTCGTTAATCTGGACAATATTTCGTGAGTGGAGATAGACTCAATCAATAGGCAAACTATTCAAGAACATCCCCTCTAAATTTCAAGTCAATAACTGCAGTATTTATGAACTGATTCCTCATAAAGCTCATGAAAATTATATAGTATATAGTATCTTATGTTTACCAAATGCGTATCATTGTTTTTCGCTTTTGCGTACACGATTGTGAAAATTCTACTCAACCAATTTGGCTGAATCCAGGATCATTTGACTGACAATTAAATTCTCCAGAATATGACGTTAATTGTTTTTTGAGAAAATGTATATCTACAATCTTTTTTTTTACGAAAAAAATCTTTCATTTGTATTCAATTAAAATTATATAGAATAATAAACTTCAAAGTCAAAAACTATTAATAATAAGCCGTTGTTTAACAAATAAAAGTGTTACCAGTCCGTATTATCCTCATCCGAATGCGTATTACACAGACAATTCGTAAATAAATAGAGCGATAGTAGAATAACAGATGCAAAACACACAACTTCGTATAATGTAAGCGCACCATTTGTTGCGACCGTTGCCGTCAAGTCGCAAAACGCACCTTACATAATCGCATTTTTAACTGTACTATTTTGCAACTAATTGCAACTAGCTAACGGTAACCACATAATGTGCAAAACGAACGATTCACACAATGTCCGAGCACAAAAGTGCAATCAATCCATAAACGATTTGAAAGTACTGAAGAACAAATGCCGTGAAATGCATCGTTTAGAAATAATTCAATATCATTGATCAACTATTCATATTGAAATTAATGCACTCAGGACTGAGGATATCCTTTAGTATCTAAGTTATTAGTAGCTAGCTGTGTGTGTATATATTACATGTTTCATGAGACATGTATGAATATGATTTGTGATATTTATTCAAATATGGGCGTGGGATACATGCGTGCGAGTGTATGTAATCTTGGCGTTTAAATATTGTGTATGAATATAAAGAAGAGAATGGTGCTTGCATGCAAGCAGGCAGGTAGGCAGGCAGCAAGTAAAACAAAAGTAATGAGGAATATGTAGGCTTCTGGTGATGGTTTGCACAATTACAAGCGAACTCGTGGAGTAATTTAATGACAGAAGTAGAAATAGAAAGCCCAAGACTCAGTCTTCGGAGGGTTTAAATCAAAATAATGAAACCGTGCCGTTTTTTGTCTTTCCTAAATGGTTAAGATTATTTGTTCTCAATTGCTCAATTTATATATAATTTCGTTGTTAAATCCCATTTTAAAGCTATTTTCAACATTCTTAAATGAAATATGTTTGTTGTGTTGCCTACAAAAAGTCATAATAATGGCGACGTATGTGAAAGATCACTACAGTTTAGAAAATGATAGTAACCCACCTAACTCGCATGTTTTTAGCCACCGGAAGTTCCTTAAATAAACTGAGTTGCCTATATTAGAGTAATAACAGAAGTAGGCGTAAACAGCTAAAAATGCCAAAGTTTTCTGTCAATAAGAACATAAATTAAAATATTGAAACCGTACCTTTTTTGTCTTTCCTAAATTTTTAAGAATTCTTAAAAAACTGCATTAATATAAGAATTTTTGAAGGGAATATTATGATTTCTTCGATTTTCTGGCAACTACTTTGTTTCCCATTTGATAGTTGTTTGCAACTTTCTTAATTGAAATATGTTAGATGTGTTACCTACAACAAGGTATATAAAATGGCGACGTATGTAACATAAGTTACGTATATTATAATATGGTATGATAAGATTGGGTCAAAAACTGATGGTTCACTCTGAAGAAAAGGCAACCCACCTCACTCACATGTTGAATATGTATGCAGCACATGGGTCTTTAAGACATAAATAATAATATAAATTCTTCCCCATTCTCACCAATATTCGTTCACCATTCTCTGAAATTCTCCTAAACGTCCAACTTTTCTTCTTCTAATTAATTAAACAAAATTGAATATGCCGTAACCTACTTCGAAAACTGCCTTTACATAATTTTAAAGTTTGCGTGATTTGCAATCACGCTTACTTTTACAAAACAAAAGTAAGTAAGAAACAAAGAAAAAGAACCGTAGAAGAGTTGGCACATGTTGGTATGCAGCACCGTGGTGTACAATTTGCAAGAACTGTAACCGATAGTTCTTGGGCGATACGATGCAGCTTGCACACCGTCCACATGTGTCTCACAAGTAACACGGTACTCAGCCATCGTACTGAGTCGACCTTGCATTATACGACAAGGCCGTTCGGTTCGCCGTCCACCGCCACAGGACGACAACAGTTCACTCACATTTCACTCGACTTCTGTTCTGCCTGCCTGTCCACTAGAAGAAATCCGACTTTGACTCCTTCACTTCGAGGAACGGTTCTTTTTCGCGAGAACAAATAGTTTAGACGACATAACATTATTGTGTTACTTTCATTATAATGGAAAATTCATTAGGAGTTGATGGATGAAATTTGTTATTGGGTTATGTTTAATCTAGTTTAGATTAACCTCATCAAGGTTTAGAAACGTCATTTTGGAGTTGACTAGATTAGAATATGGAGATTTAAGTTAGAAAATTTAATTACCAAATAAACATATCAACTCTAGTATTATGGAAATTAGACCATAGAAATTCTTTGTTTTCTCATTAATATGAAGACTTAACCACTTTTACAAGTATTTTTGACCATTTCAAGAAAGATAGTAAATTTGGCTATTTTGAATTTTGACAGTTTGGTCAGCTCTTATTTGAAATAAAATATATAATATAATAAATAAATAATGATATAGTTTCTAAATTTGTCAGTTCCCTTGATAGTAATCTCAGGGAAACTTTAACGAGTTTAATGTAATTTTCGTTTTCATTTTCGCAAAAATAAGGTTAGGTAAAGCTAAATTCAGTTTGATTAGCAAGATTATATAGTGAAGTGAAATTATGTTATTTTCGATTCCTAAACTAGCTTAAATGTTAGTTGATTCAGGTTATGTGGAGTTGGATTAAAGTCATATTTAATCTTTTCATAATTTAGAGGTCAGTATAACCTAAAACTGTCTAGACAAGGTTTAATCTCCTTAAATAATCATTTTTTTTTAATGTATTTGACTATAAAACCATCAATCACAACTATATTTATTATTAGATAATTCACAAAAGGTCAAATCCACCGTAAATAATTAAAAACCAATTAATAAATCAAACTAGTCTATTCATTCTCTCCATTCTATTATTAAATCGCCCACTCTAAATAAACCATCAAGTTTATCAGATCAAACAACATAAAACTGATTAATAGTAAACGACCGAATATAGTTTGTTAATTTTAGTTGTAGCTTTTTTCGCGGTCAATTGAAACCGGATTTCCGTGTCCTTTAAAAACTAGATTAAGACTATTAGCTGTCAAGTAACAAAAACATGACTTAACATTAATACAATTTACAAGCTTGAATAAATAATAATATGAGAGAGTAATTGCGAGTAGTTTGCAATACTAGGCAACCGGATCTCTGAAATCAGACACAAGTACATTTTCTTCTTTTTTTATGATCACATCGTGTGACTCGGGTTTTGCGGTTTGTCAACCATTGTTCCTTTTTTTTCTTGGCTTTGTCTGTTCGTTATTGTTAATTCTTGCGGTTGCATGTCGCGAGATTTCACTGTCAATCACGTGGCGAATTTCATGATTGTGAAACGCGTGAGATTGTCCGGATAAAAACGATCGAGTTCTGATGTGGAAATAGTTCGGTGAGAATTGTGCAATCAAGCGAGTAGTTTTAGCGAATTATGAACGATGAATTTGTTATGGTTTTGTTTGTGATTTATGTTTGCACATATCTACATTTGGGACGCGATAAAAAAGGTTTATTCACAGAGAATTATAATTTGTCAATAATTCCATCTATCTGGGAATATATTAAACTGTTTTTAGCTTCATATGTATGCAGATGGCGCTGTTAATCATTGACTACCAACAGAATTTCGAAGAAATTTTTAATTAAATGTAAAAAAAAAGCACGAGGAGGTTAATAAAGTATTTTTTTAACTGTTCCCCTGGCCCAAATGGTTATTTATAATTTTCTCTAGTAGTACACTAGCGCCATCTATCACCGAATAGATTAAATTGATTTTTAATTTCATAAATAACCAAACAATTGCTAATAGCGCCATCGTCAAGCGCTATTAGCAATTGTTTGCAAGCATAAGTACATATTCGCGGGAAATTTAAATGCAACCTACAAAATAGTATTGCAAACTTTTACTCTTCAATTTACAAATTTAAATATAATAAAAATAATAGATAAATAGAGCTGCGAGGATTTATAAAGTTATCATATTTTCTTTTGCTTTCAGTCGTTCCGGTAGCATGACCGACACAGGAGAAGATGTCGCCGAATGCCTCGAAGATGCTAGACGTTTAATCCGAGATCTTCGAGAACGCACACGCACTCAAGCTCAACAATTATTAGCCTGGAGACGAGCTTACAAAATGCAGGTACGGTATCTACGTTTAGGAAGCATACAAATTGTGACTAAAACTCGACGTGAAATCCATTCTAGGAGGTACTAATCTCTCGTCTACATCGTGAGAAAGCCGACCAACTGAAAACCCTCTCCTCCAAGTTACTTCTCTTCGAATCACGTCTGATTCGCAAACAGAAAGACATCTCAGTAATGCTCAATCAACGCGAGATGATAATCCACCGTCAACAACGCATTATTGAGACACTCACTAATCGCCTGATCGACAACGGTCTAGAACCATCAATTGCAGATATTCCGGATTTTGAAACGAATCTCTTGGATCTGGAATCGCTGAATGATAGCGACAGTGCAGTGGTGATGGAGGACGTCGATTCCGATAGCAATTTCACGCATATTCCCAAATATCGTAATCCGGACGGCATCACCGTTGTGCGATCCATCTCAGACGCCATTGATCCGAACCTGAAGTATACGATACGTCGAACAAATGGCTTCCTTCGACGGCCGGAGATCCTCGAGACGGTGTACAGTGTCGAGGAGGATGCTGACGACTCCAACGATGCGAAGACCGAAGCGAATAAGAAGCGCGATGCGTTTGCAAGTGGATCTGGAAGGGCGATTGTGAACGAGGAACCGCCAGGACGATCGATTGAAAGGGCAGAGACTATGGAGCATGGGGAAAAGGTGGAGAAGGGTGAAAAAGTTGAGAAATGTGATAGGATTGACCAGTTAGCGGATATGGGGCAGGAGATCACGTGGCAGGAATGTCTGTTGCAAGCACACGCTCCGGATAAACCTCCTGATCGCTGCCAAACTTCGGCAACAACCGATACTAATACTAGAGACATTGAAAAGGGGAAATCCCCACAGATTAATGGAGGTAGTCAAGTGACGACCTACAATCGTGTCATGTCCAACCATCGCTCGGTTACGAAACCTAAAGATGTCAAGTACAAACGCATCAATAAGGCCAAATCGAAGAGCCTTGAAGAGTTACGAGGACGGCTGAAGAACTGGGTGGAACAGGGTAGTAAACTTACTGGTATCACCCTCGAACACAGCCAGAGCTATGCATAATTTACAATCTTCCTAAAACTTGGTATTCTATCTTAAAATTTGAAAACAGTTTGTAAACAAATTCAGACGTATGCAACCCATCATACGAATCATACATCTAACCATTATTCTTCCAAAATGGCAGCGATGTATAAGCAACCAAGTGTACATCTAACCTTAAAATAAGGGTTGATAACTTAGATTATATTCGCCAAAACATTATACTCATTTATTTTGAGATGTGTCAAAGGCAGATGGGACCAACTCTGTGTCAAAGTTGGTTAGAAAAAACGTAATCTTGAAGGCCTAATATTAAATTTCAGAAAAATAATCTAAAATTATGAATTATTTATTCTTGATGAAAGCGTCCACTTTTCTAAAGTATTTTAACGATTAGAAATGCTGAAAATTAGTCAAATATTATAGTATATAATAAGAGAGAAAACACGTTTAAATTGTGATAAATGTAATTTTTCTACTTGTGCATTTTGTGGACTGTTATCTCTTGTTGCATCAGAGAATCTATTTTATCAACTTGTAGCCGAAGAGTCGAGATAAGATTCAGACATATCACGTAATCAAGTCAATCAAATGAATGCATTAACGCACGTACAAGAAAATGGCGGCAATCTATTGCGATGGTACTACTCAAATCGAGCTTTACTTATCCTTATTTGTTACCAAAACATTACTTAACCTTCTATCAATTAATAGATCTAAGGAGCGTTCGATTTGGCAAAGTTTGCAAATATTTGAAAGGAAAGTGGAAACAATATAAAACGTTGTATACACTTGTGGGTGGTGTGGTATAATTACTATGCTTAATCAATTGTGAATCATGTACATAGGATAATCGATTAATAGTTCTAAATTAAGTGCAACGATTCATTATTTCGTGTGTGGCGGATGATGGTTTATTTAGTTCCTTCTGCAATTTACGATTGTGTACTTTGCTTAAATAATTTGGGTTAGACGTAGCTGGCTGGCGTGGGATGAATTAACCTACAAACGCAGCTTTTTTAATGATTTTATTTGTAATTATTGTTTTTAGCGAATTTTATGTATGCGAGATGCTGATGTACTTAGTACTTATATGATGCTTGTTTGTTTTGAACAGAATGTGTAAATAAAAATTATATCAATGCTTATATTTTGTAATTTTTTTGAAGTAAATAACCTAACCTAAATTTATAAAATTATATTTTTGTTTTCAAAAATAACCCATAAATGTCAGGAATTTATGCAACCTAACTGGCTTCTAACCCTAAAAACGTTAAATAGTCCAATACTTCTTAAGAGAACATAGGCATTTCAAATACAGACATTTTTTAAATATTATTTATTGCAACTACACAATATACAATAATAATAATACATCAAATACAAACGGATAGAAAACACGTTAAAGCTCGTCGCCGCGATCACAAAAGTTGACTAGATGTCGGTCGGATCCCGTACAATTATTTATATCCAGCTAATAATGCACACAAATGTAATGCTTTGTTAATACACAACAGTTAAAACTAACCTAAACTCATAATAGACATTCAGAAATAAATTCGATAAAGTATAAAAATACAAAGACTACGCGAGAGACTAAACGAAGAATACTTATCACCATCGTTCCAAATCGTCGAGTAGGACGTGTTTTGACTACCTTGAATCCTCAATTATGTCAGCGATAAGTAACTGGACTTAAGTACTTAAAGACACGCCATATTATGAGGACCCGATGGCAGTGCGTTAAACTTATTTAAATAAAGGGTTTAAGTGCCACAATTTATATGTACACGTGGTTAGTAATATTGAGGGAGGGATAACGGAGTATATTTGGCAAAAAATAGGTTAGGATAAGGTTGTTTAAATGGTGAGATCTTCCCAGTCTTCCTTTTCGCGCGGTGTTAGCGTGATACGAATAGTCTTAATCTCGCTTAGATGATCGTGACAGCGTGGTGTGAGGGGGTTTACGGTGAGATCCAGGGTTTGGAGGGATGGTGCTCCTTTTATCAGATCGATTTCCACATCTAAACATACAAAAACAATAAGACTATATTGATTGACTATATCTTTGATAGATAAATTCTATATCAACAAACTTCAAAAAGGGCAGAAATGATATGGAAAATCTAGGTACCCTAACCTAAAATGACTTACTGCAAGTTAAAAAAAAAACATTTATAAATCCATAATTTTGTTAAATGCTTCCATAACCTAATATTTAAGAGTGTTTTGTAAAGTTGGTTGCATATGTTAATAGAAAAATTAATACATTTATGAGTTGTTGGTTATCGATATCGTGAGAACTTTATAAAAATTACCATGGATTATAGAAAAAAGAAAAGAACAAAACTTCATACTGACAGATTTACGAAATTGATGAATATTTAGTTACATATACTTTGGATACATAAATTCCATGTAAACAAACTTCAAAAAGGCAGAAATGCTTCTATAATCTTATATCCAAGAATGACGTGTAAAGTTGGTTGCATATTAGAATAATGAATATATTTGTGAGATGTTAGTTGTCTATCATTCTGCCAATGTATTTGTTAAAATTAATATCTCCATACAAATGTTCACATAAACTTCGCAAATACAAAACTTATTTAAATTGCCTACCTAACCTAATAAATAATTTATAGCAATCTTCTATATTACTACAGGTAAATATCAATATAAATTTCTCTTTATAACCTTAAATTTAATAAACATGTGCAACTTTGCTTGCCTATTTGTTGACTCTACTATATTTCTGTACAAATCAGCTTCAAAAAGGCAACCTAGGCATCTAAATAACCTCAAAACTCATTAAAATAACCTCTCATAACCACAAATAACATATTTAGGTATCTACATATCTTTCGAGGTTAATTTCAATATCGAACAATATTAGCCTCCTTAACATTATATTCACTCATAGATTGTAATAGTTGTTGCCTCTATTAATAAAACTAGAACAAAAATTACCTGTAATATAATTATGACTGGCATTCAACTCCTTGAGATTCGGAATCTGAAAGATGGCATCCGGCAGAGAAATATAAGTATTATGCGAGATATCCAGACGAGTAAGGTTGGCCAAGTCCCGGATCTCATCCGGCAGCTTAGCCATCTGATTATGCGATAAATTCAAGCTGCTAATCAAGCTAAACTTGACCGTAAACTTTGGGGAAATCTTCGTGATATCGTTGCCACTCAGATCGCAGGATTTCAGCTCGGTGTGTCTCATCAGATGATAGACAGCATCCGGGACTTGCATCAGCTGACATTCGGAAAGATCTGCACAGAAAACACATTACACATTAGAAAACACTTCAAAAACTTCAACAGTTGTTTAAAGACCTAAATCCAGCGTTTCCTGAGCGTCTTCACATCTATGAATCACTCTAGTCACAGCAGATGCCATTATTTAGTAAAATACGTTAAATATAGTATAATATAATAATGTATGAAACAAGAGAATAAGAAAGTACAACTTAAGTCAGAATACGTTTCACTTAGACTGAATAGCTCTACTAAACCTGAGCTATTTTTATTTATAGGTAGATAAAAATAGTCTGACCAGGGTTTTAATGAGGTTTCATACTTTATCTATGAGTAATAGAAACTGAAATTCTTATCAACACGCATATATTTGTTGAGAATGAGTGTTTTTTGTCATTTTAGTCGAATATGCAAGTCTAGCCAAAGATACATTAATGTAGAATTGGTTGCGTACGTTGAAAGTACATTTTGAATTATAATCCGCCATTTTCTCAAAGACGTAATCACGAAAATCGTGTCTGGAGCTTTCACTCTTATATTTTTGATGTGTATTTGAACTCTTCCTCATTATTTTGTAATAACTCTTGTTATAAGGAGTAAATTATTTAATTTTAGGTAACTATTACAAAACAGTTCTTACGTGGTTGAATTGTTCTCAAGTGGTAAAACTTGAAAATTCGTAAATTTGATGTAATAAAACTTTTATTGCATAACTTAATTATTATTACAATTGTTTTGTTATTATCAGTGCAAATTAGGTTAGAATGGCGTAAATTTATAAGGCATTTCTTAAATAGGAAGTAATTTGTATTTTTAGAAAGACATAGTAAGTTTTGAGATTACGATCTATCTAGTTTTCACAATAAAACAGTTATGAAGTAGAATAAAGTCGTTTTGAGATAAATATAGAGGCTTACATCAAAATAAAAGGCTTTTATTGTACGAAATTTAAATAAACAAGTAAAGCATCTAAAGTATTAAGTTATTTAACGTTTCTAACTATTATAAACATGTTTTATCAACAACCGACAGAATACTCTATTAACTATATATTTTTAATCGTCAAATTATAATAACAATTTTAAATTTTATTCATTTTTAAGCGAATTAAAACGAGAGTTTCTTAAGTTTCAACGAGATATAACGATAATTTTCCTCCATTAAATTCAAAACTTTCTTGATGATTTGTAACGCGTGGCTATTACATTTTAATGTCTACTCATTCATAAATACATCCATACGTCCGTATAGTATAAAATACGAACGTAAATCTCAGCGATCTTAAACGTCATGCTTTCTCTGCGTTTAATCGCAGAGTTTTCTTGCACAAATTGCGTTTCCCTGACGCTTTTTTATGCCATCTTCAGCGAATGTACCACTCTCCTCGCTGAGGAAGTTACACAAATACAGGATGTTTTTTTTAATCTACCTCAAAACAAAGGCACATTGATTCTCAAACTTTATTGTAGCGTTTGCGGTCGTTTGTTGCACGCGTGCGTGCGATTAACTACAGTTATTTGTGGTTGTGCATCGAAAAAACACGACAAATCGCCGCGTAATTGCGTATCGAAACTATTTCTGTCTTGTATTCACTTGCACTGGCTCGGGAGTGTGTAAACAGCGCAGAAAATGCATTATTAAAGCGATCAAAACAAGGAAATGTTGAACACTGTCGTTTCTACAGACATTTTTCTCGCAAACATGCTAAAAATATGACGAGTTGAGTTGAAATGCCAAATGCGTAAATGCACAAATGCATCTAAACTTGTATTTTTCATGAAAAAAAATGCAGTGTGTTTATAACCTCGTTTATGCTTGGTTTCAAGACCGAGAAATTTAAATCTTTTTTTCTTAATAATTCCTGTAGTAAATCACTTCTTTTACTTGAGTAAGACACACAAGTTCGTCATTATTGTGCGTCGCATGACGTTTGGCGTACTTTAATAGGCATTTGCTTTATATGGCAGGATTAATTATCTTGAACCACCTCACAGGAAACTTCAAAAGCCCAGTCTGTAAGTCAAAAGTCACCTTGGTTTTCTATATTCAGCATAATTTTACTTTTTGTGGTGGTTTTTCTTTGTTGAACGCACTTTTCACATACAAAACAATGAGTTTAGAGCCAATTATTTACCACACACTTTCACGTTAAAAAAATGAAAATATGATGATGGGTGGTCGGTAACACACCGTACATGACATACTGTCATCTGTTATACTGTTCAAGTCCTGTCAGAGGCATGTTTCATTTTCTATTTCTAATTATTGCAATTCGTGATTAACATCCTAGAAATTGCCGAATTCCGAAAACTTAAGTCACTTTACTTAAGCAAAGTAATCGATAAAAATTGCAGAATGTCTTGTTTCATTTGCAAAAAACAAAATTTGAGACATTTTTAGTTCCCATAACACAAATTTTGAAGTATTTTGGAAGTTACATACTTGTCTTAAATATAAGTAAACTAACTTAAGTCATGAGAACTCAAGAGAACTTTATAAAAATAAGGTAGTGAAAAAATGCAGACATTTTTGGAACATTGCTAAAACTTTTCTACCTCTTCATCATCATCAATGTTCGCAGCCCAATTCCAATAACTTAAGTCACTTTACTTAAGCAAAGTAATCGATAAAAATTCCAGAATGTCTTATTTCTTTTGCAAAAAAACAAAAATTGAGACAAATTTTGAAGCATTTTTGAAGTTATTTAAAGTTGTCTTAAACTTAAGTAAACTAACTTAAGTCATGAGAAGTCAAGAGAATTTTATAAAAATAAGGTAATGAAAAAATATAGACTTTTTGGAACATTGCCAAAACTTTTCTACCTCGTCATCATCATCAATGTTTGCGGCTCAATTGCAATAATTTAAATCACTTTACTTAAGCAAAGTAATACAGAATGTCTTGTTTCCTTTGCAAAGAAAACACAATTTGAGACATTTTTAGTTCCCATAGCGAAGTTTGAAGCATTTTTAAAGTAACATAATGTTGTCTTAAACTTAAGTAAACTTACTTAAGTCATGAGAAGTCATGAGAACATTGCCAAAACTTTTCTGCCTGTTCATCATCATCATCAACATTCTCAGATTTCATCATTTTCTTATTTCAATTTCCTTTGTTTAGACTACGAACAGCATTCGATGAATCATGCTTAAGTCAGTTGTGAAATTTAATGCATTTTTATACATCCCAGAGAGTAGTTCAAGGCACTACCGTCCGTTTTCACCACATCCGATGCTCCAATTTACAATTTAATGATAAAACTTAGACTTACAATTAGCTAAAACGCAAAACAGATGTTTTTAAAGCTATTAACATTGCTAATACCACATGATCTGTAGCTAGTTCTACGGTTAGCAGTTAGTAATAACAACAATACGAGTGGTCAAGGTCGTTTTTGTTTATTTTAAACGCGTGCAAGTTTAATCTAATATTTTTTTAAATGTTTGTTGTTGTTGCAGTCGTCGACTTACCTAGTTTTTCATTCTCCTGCGCTTCATTGCACCTGCCAACGACTCGGATAATCGCACGTCCTGCAAGTCGAGTGCAGATCATCATCGCTCCCATTCGAGGGTCGACATTCTCGTTGTTGTTGGTTTGGTTGGTTATATCCTCTCCGAATTGTGGTGGACGCATTTTTACGACTTTTCCTTCTTTACTTTTCGAGTGTTGTTTTGCTTACTTTTCGAACTTTTCGAACTCTTCGAACTTTTTAAACGTTTTAAACTTTTCGAACGTTTTAAATTTTCTCAAACACTTTTTTTTTCAAACTTCTCAAATCGCGTTTCAAAAGTTTAATGAAAACAAACGTCTTTTGTAATTTTGACTAATAACCGATGGTTAATTAGACTTAGGAAGTAATTACTTCCGGATTGTTTTGAATTTTCACTTTCAGTGACTTCTTCGCGAACGGTTGTTGCACGACAATTGCGGCTGCGTGCGTCGTGTTGGCTTATTTCATTGCTCGGCGATCCAGCCACCTCTCCTTCCACCATACTTAAATATACTTACACACGAAACGTATAAACGCATAAAGGCAATTGTATCAAACGTCGGAGTAATGAGACACAGTCAAGGATTAGACATATTTTTATCGGTTGATTCTATTTTCATTTTCTGGATATTATTGTTTTTTTTATCAAGATTCTCAAAACATATCTAAATATTTTGATGCATTTCGTCAATTGTTAGTCAATTATTCGTCTAATTACAACTAATTAAATAAACATAGATTATTTTTATTAATTCTAAGAGCTAGTAATAAAGATTAAAAAAAGCCGTTAATATCCCTGGCCAAATCAATATTTAACCTAAAAATTGATAAAAACAGAAAGTAAACTTTGAAAAATTGAAATTGAATTTAGAGTTGTTCAGTTGCGTACATTCCAGCATCTTTAATATTATTCAAAAACAACAAACCGACATTTTCCTAGAAAGCCAATAAGATTATCTTGAGTATGACGTCGAGTATTTTCAAGAAAAAATATAAAATGATATGATTTTACAAAGTTTCAAATTTAAATTGCAATTTTTGCTTTAAATTTCGACTTAAAAATATGAAAACAACGAAAAAAACATTAAATATAGAGACATTTCAAAAACAATTAATGTTATATTCTAGAGAATTTAATTATCTATAAAACGAGCTATAACACAACGAAATCCGTTTAATAGTATTTTCTCAATCGTGTACGCAAGATCAAAAAACGATGTTGCGAGAAAACGTGTTTAAACTTTAGAAACATCCTATATTTTTTAGCTATTGATTAAGACTATTTCCCAAAAATCATTTGTTTGGCCTATTAAATAAGATTTTCGGCTTCATACGGCTCTGTTGCTTCCTGAAATACATTTTTCAGGCAGTCTTTGTTTTCTTGGGTCTGCTGTGTGCGTGCATAAACAAAACGGAAAAGTTAAATGTAAGCCGTATAATTACTGAAAACAAAAACGAGAATCTAAAAGTTGAAATCACCTCAACTTTTGCATCCTTGTTGTTTCTCTACAGCTCGTCTAGTTCTCGAGTTATTTTGAAAAATATCCACTTTCAAAATGCAATTTTGGAGCAATTCTTGAATAACCCCGATCAGGATGAAACTAACAGAGTATTATCTCAGATGATTTCTGAGTGTTTTCTCAAAATATGGGCTCTATAGCTCAAATAGTTTCCGAGATGTTTAGATTTTTCCGATTTTGAAAATTTTTTTAAGGGGTATCCATTGACGAAATTTCAATATATTGTCTGTTCGCGCCAAATCGCTCTTTTGGAGGTTTTCAACCCTGCCGCTAGGCAAGTTGGCAGCCGACTACCCCCTAACCACTGATGTGGACATTTTTGGCGTCTCTGGCGCTGCGAAATACTTAAATAAATCAGTTCTTGTCCAGTATTACTAAGAGTAAGTTCTTTTACACCATTATTCCTACGCGTCTGTGCCGTATTCTTCGTGTGTATTTCTTCTGTGTTGCTTACTC
>WSZQ02076761.1:0-17719 GCA_019419845.2 Weissflogia rhopalogaster
TAATTACATTGAAAAAGAATTGAATAGAGCTAATGACCATAGTAGTCGATGCTCGGTAAACTCAAACAAAAAAAAAAGATTAAAATTAAAAATTAAATCGAAAAATTCAAATCAAAAATAGTTTTTCATAAGCTGGTTTAATTAGTAATGAAAATTTTGAATCGTCTGAAATTGGAATTCGAAATAATCCTGAAATCTGATAGCAGACATTAAATACAACCGGCTAAAAATTTTAGCGTTTATGTATCGCCGTAATAATGGAAAACATAGTATATTGTTTAAAAGCTCTAAGAAAATTAGCTCTTCATTATTAATTAATTACAATGTAGAACAATGTATATCAAAAATAAACATATTGTAATATTAAAAGGTCGATATTTCCGACAGGAAAAGCTATATATACTCTGAAACAAGCAACAGACGCGTTAATCATTTTATTAGCCTTTTTCCGCCCGAATCCATCCATCCAACCATCTACAGCGCTGACACGGCATGAAGTGGCTTTCGGCTTTGGAAAAGTCGAGCTTTCAAGCCCTTCGATGTGCATCGAGTGGCGGCAGCATTGTATCGGTTGGCGGCACAACATGCCATGGCATGGTGCCGTGTGCATGCGCCGCTACCGGCGGTATTCGTGCATATCGTTCATCTGGTAATTACCGGCCGTGGTCGGGCTCATCGTGAAACGTGAAATAATCGATAGGCGAGACTTGAATGCTGCACTAACGCGACGATCTTCGCGAATGAAAAGAGCCATCAGACGTTGTTAATACGCCTTCATCGGGTATAAAAGAGGCGAATAGGGCGAAGGCCAAACCGGAAAAGCACAAACAACAAATATATCCGAGCAAAAAGTATGCACGTTTTAGTTTTAGCCCTTGACGTTGTAAAGCATGACATGTAAAAGGATTACTGGTAGTGTGAGTGTAGAGGGTGCGAAGGGCGGAGGGGTAACAAGCGCCTAACTAGTTCGCTGTTATTAGAGAAAAGCTGATGAGCTGCTCAACGGTAAACAAGTTAATTGACGGCAGAAGGTGTGACATATCATTTATGCAACATACACATGGGCGAAATATTTTGTTAACATTGATAAGGTATTGAATAATTCTCCAAGGTGTCCCTTTTCATTTATGTTAGTTTTATAATTCATGATTTTACGCCTCAGCACTTCAAAAAAATATATTACCCCCAAAATTTATTTTAAAAGTTGGTTGTATATAATTTCCTATTTTAATCCGTAACTTCTAATAATATGCAGTAAAATCGCTGTCGTGTCGACTAGGGAGTTGCATTACCCAATGGTAACACGCCTGTGGCGGGCGGCCCATGCGGAAAATTGCCGAAATTATGTACCCACTGCCGCTGCGGTAGCTGCAGGAAATCTATAGATGTTAAAATATTGTTTTTCAGTAGGTTACGCCACACGTTGGTGGCAGGCTGAACTAAACTAAGGGTAACAGGATCTTCGAACATCATTCATGAAATCTACTTGTATTTGAGGCGCTATCTAGCGTCGAATGGCAGTACTAGAATAAGGGAAGGAAACAACATGTCTTGACTACAGAAAATTGCATCCCTTCCTAAAGTTCAGTCTGACGGCTGTTCTCAAAACTAAAATAAAGATTGTTTCCTTTTAATGTACCTAGAAATACAGAAAATTGTACGTGAAGGGGAATTTCGATATTTTTGCAGATTTCATTAATGATTGTAACATAATTGTGTTTCCCATGAAAATATTCCTGTAGCGGTTAATGAATAAAATACTTAAGAGATGACACAATAAATAGTGCTATATCTAAACAGAAAACAATATTTATC
Organism: Weissflogia rhopalogaster; assembly: GCA_019419845.2. Lineage (NCBI taxonomy): Eukaryota > Metazoa > Arthropoda > Insecta > Coleoptera > Staphylinidae > Weissflogia > Weissflogia rhopalogaster. Next base: position 1,816 of record WSZQ02076761.1, read on the forward strand.
ATTTAATGTGTAGTTATATATGTTGTTATTTAACTATCGACAGATAAAATAATACTGACAGTCGTAAATATAGAACTGACGTAAATAAAACAATTATATGAGCATAAAAAAAGCATGGGACAAAACTGGCGAATTGTCCAATTATTTATTTATAATCCGAAGGATGTAATTTACGATTTAAGGTCATAAATGCCCATTCACGACTATGCTACGCGAAATCGATTCAACTGCATTGGAATGAATGCATTAAGATTTTATGGGAAATTTCCCAACGTCAGCTTGAATACCGAAATTGATCGTCATGTACAAATGCTAAAGTTTCACGGAATTAACGCGGAAACTTCTGAATAATACCTCTTGAATAATACGGGATAGTCCTTTGAAATATTTTATTCCAAAAGGATCTAAACAAGGGAAATATTTATACGTGGAAAAATTTGTTCGGAGTGGTGTTTTGTGTCCGGTTTTTGTTAAAAAGTTTCACCTCGTGGAGAATCATTATTAAACTGCGAAAATTCTGACAAAGTTATGAATAAACCAGGCCGGGAGCTAGGATTTGGATGAAACAATAGGGTGGTAAGTGCGGTGCGACGGGGGATCTGGAATGGGAGCGGGTTCGGTGTAAAAGTGGAGGCGGTTGAATATGGAGCCACCTGTTCGTGTGCCGGCTACGCGGCGGCAGTGTGGAAATGAAGAGGGTGAAGAAGTCAACCGGCGCTGGAAATAAATTATTTATACGTCGTGCACGAATTAAAATCGCGGGGGTGGCGGTGCATAAAGAGTAAAACAGAATGGTGCACATCTTGGGCCGGCGTTGTTTGTTTGTTTGTTTGTTTATCAAATGACGTTTACTTCAAACAACTTTATGACTTTATAAGGTCGTAGCGTCTGCTTTTATTTACATGTTCATAGGATTAATTTTACCTTTGGATGAATTTTTTTATACTGTTTTTACAAGTGCACATTCTTTTGTAAAAGTTTCATAGATTGGTTGTGCTCACGCGTCTTATCGAAATTATTACCCCGCGATTTATAGGTTCACGAGGGCTTATTTAAAAAGCTTTATAGAGTTCCCCAGCGGAGTATACGTAACACACAATAATGCAGCTCAGGCGCGTAGGATTGATGGTGTAGGCGAATCGTATTTACTCGGGCTGATGCTAGTGAGAATGTGACTTTATTTAATGTATCTTGAGCATATAATAATGGGCACCAATTTATGCCGCCAGGGGGTAGTTGGCTGTAAACAAGCCCGACTTCGCAAGCGGCACTACCAACTCAAATATATAAGGGCACAATATTCCTAATAGCGCCGGTGGCGCGAAGGGGTTTTCAATAACCGAGGGCTATTGGAAAAATAAACGTTGAATTTTTTGGTACAAACGGCGTCCTCTATTTCAGATTATACGTTTTCTCAATCCTTCCGGCATCCATGTTTTCCTTCCTCTTTTCTCGGATCCACACCTTGTTCTTTCTATCAATCGTTACATCTTATACCCTAAATCCTTTCTGTTAAAATATCCTGGCACTCTACAGATTACTTGTACTTGCTTCTAGGCAGAATTGTGCGTTGTCTCGTTTATCTTTTTCTACCTGTCATACCCTTCTAGCCCTTCCTTCAAATTCCTAAACATTTATTCCACTGGCCTACCTTCATTTACCATACTCTCTAACCATACGTTGATGCACCATTTCCATACATATTTTATTACCCTCTCCTGCCCCATATCTTATCACTCATATTCTCATCACTCCTCCATTGCTTCCCTTGATAGGCTCCATTTTCCGGACTTGTGTTAATAAACAAATAAGATTTAGATATTTTGTCTCGTTCTTTTTTATTGTCAAATTTCCTGAATTTTAAATATATTGTGCTATAGGACAAGGAATGTTAAACTTAGAGAATTTAATTGTAATTAATAATTTTTAAGTTATACCTTGTAATATCTATCTGCATCAATTTCAAGACCTTCATTCATTCAATGATATCACGAAAATTAATTTTCAACATATATTTTCATAAAATATCAAAGAAATTAAATTCAGATTAATATTCAACCTCCTTATAAAGAATAAGATTCTCTTCAAATTAGCCGAAATAATTCAGAGATAATAAAAGATTATGTTTGATTATACATAATTATTTCAGCAAGTAGAGAATTAATTGAAAAGCATGTGGAATTTAATTGAAATATTAATAACACTAATTTCGGAAGACACGCGTGCGTTTGCCAGGGTGCATGTCGGAGGCGGCACCGAAACTACCGACAAGGAAAGGCGGAAAACCCGGACGGAAAACGATCGCGCCAAGATTGGCGCACCGCGCGGATCAAGCCGTGCGAAAATAAATTTATTATGAAAGCAAGCGAATGCTTCCGATGTACGGCGCGCTTCCGCTATGTGGAGTATAAGCTGCCGGAGATGTGTCTTTATTTTACTATTAAGTAGTAGCACATGATGAATGTCAAATTGTAATCTGACTTTGCATACATACGTATTGTATAAATTCCGGAATATGTTAGAGAAATTCCGTAATTTTAGAATAGAGAAATTGTCTAAGTGCGGGGAACAATTCTGGATGGAGGTATCTTATAGTTGATTGCAGACTATTCGTTTTGATGATAAAATTAATAATCCTGGCGAATTAAATTTGTTTGATATCCAAATAAGTCGTATCAAATAAGATAAATCCAGAAGCTCGACAACTTTTAGACCATACAAATAAAATCCGTAGACTAACTAGAATGATCCTGAGAATCTAGTAACAAATTAAATCTAGGCAGTGTCACTGTCTATTACAAGGCAAATTAAAATTAATTGTTTCCTTATGCTAAACCTTTTGGGATATTTCTAACATAAAGTGTCTCTATTTTAAATTTCTTTCATAATTTAATTAATTAATTACCAGACACAAAAATTCTATAAATGGAAAAATGCAAATATTAAAAATGAAATAGCATTAAATTTTAATTGTCTTACCACTACGAATAGAGAATAGAGAAATTGTCTAAGTGCGGGAACAATTCTGGATGGAGGTATCTTATAATCCTGGAGAATTAAATTTGTTTGATATCAAAATAATAATCGTAAAACATAAGGAATGTAATAACTCACATTTCCGGGTTCGATTCTCAGTGGGAATGCATATTAAAGTGAATTATTCTTCTTATCAATAGTGTTAGCCTATAATATGACCAGTTATATTGAAAAAGAAGCAGTCGATGTTCGTTTTTACCGCGATATCAGGAGTTCACGGACGGCGCCGCAGCCACTTGTTGAGTGGGGGGACCAAGTGGTCACCCATCCAACGCCTAACTACGTCCGACGTTGCTTAACTGTAGTGATCTAACGAGCACCGAGCTCCACAACGCGACAAGCCGCCGCACCGTCTCTTATATTAAAGAAAAGTTTGTCAATTTTGATTAAAAAACAAAAAGAAGTGACTTTCATAATTTTGCAGTAGTAAAAGAAATACTCAGAATAGCATAGTAACAAACAGAAAATAAACAATATTTAAAGTTTTGTAGAATGTTTGCCCGAAATCTTATTTTTGTTTCAATATTTGTGCAATTTTGAGTATTGAAATCTTAGTCGCCCGGCGCCTTCACAATACAGCAATGACGTTCAACGGGTCGTAGGGGATGTGCACCCAGTCATACTACCGCCATCAGTACTAACTCACCAGGCTGGCGCAAAATGAAATTCATTCATAAATTTTAAACGAACGTCAGCGCCCCGTTTAATTTAATATTAATGGAGAAGCACTGTTGGCATAATTCAGCGCACTCACTCACGCGAACTCCCCTTCGCTCGGCTATAATAGCAACAATGGCAGAGACTTTATTGAAATAGCGCGAGTTTGTGGGGCGATGACGTGGCAATCATATTTGCGTATTAATTTCGTACGCGACGACAGCTTCACTGCTTTCTAATGGCGCTAAATGACAGTTTTCCAATCGATGGACATCAGCTTGTCATGCATCCAGTTTACCTGCATTGCTTTATTGGAGAAATATGACAGTAATCAGTAAGCTATGTCTAACATAACTTAAACTAAAGTAACCTCCTCTAACTCAACCTCACATTACCTAACTTCCTATACTTAGCTGACTCAACCTCAAGTACCTTCACCTCGCTTGAACCAATCTCACCTAATTTTACCTAACCACACCTAACCTCACGAAACCTCATCAAACCTCACTTAAACTCAGTTGACCTAATCTCACTTAACCTCATTTAATTTCAAGTTCCTTTTAGATTGTGATGGTTAAGGAAAATTTTATAGTCTGAGTGTGGAACTGTCAGCTGATATATGTGTATATCTGCGTTTCCCTGACAAAAACCCGAAACACTTGGTTCCTCTCGAGGAATCACCATCTTGGCATACATCGGGAAAGGTAGTCGATAGGTGGCTGAAGTATTGGTCAGTTTCATGGCGCTTTGGCAAAAACGTGGTCATTGACTTCCATACGTTTTTATCTTGCAGAATTCATCGGCCGAGTACTTGTGTAAATGTGCAATTATTTGTGTGCGTGTTGCAACAATACTTCCTGTAGTTAAGTCCAGGTATGGCCGTGAATATGGATGCGTTCTGCACCATCAATTCCATGTGTACAATAGAGCAATTCGCTGCTTCTGGCTTTACAGATGGCGCGACCATCAATTCTAGTCTAGTTGCGTATTCTACTGATGACTGGTTTGCGCGGAAATTTTGTGCTCTGTTCTATGCCAGTAGGTTCATTGGTACCTTACCATACCTATCTTCACCTACCGGCACCTAACCCCACCTAACCTCACCTAATCTCACTTAACCCAAACGAACCTCATCGAATCTTTCCAAACTGCATTCAACCCCACGCAATCTCCGCTAACCTCACCTAATCGCATCTAACCGCACATAACCTCACCTTACCTCACTGAACCTTACCAAACCTCATCTGACCTCACCTGACCTCACCTAACCTCACCTATCAGCACCTAACCGCACCTAACTTCACCTAACCTCTCATAATCTCACCGAACCTCACACACCATACTAAACCTTATGTATCCTAACTTAACCTAACCGCATCTAGCCGCACCTAACCTATCCTCACCTCACCTAATCTCCCCTAACCTCACCTAACCTTCCCTAACCTCACCTAACTCTACTTAATTCATCTAACCTCGCATAATCTCATATAAACAGACTTAAACCCAACTTAACCTAACATTTTCGTCGGAATTGGTTTTACCACATTTCCTTATCATATTATCATATTCCAATCAGAGAATTGTTTAAATTACTTGATTTTTATTTTTGAGAAAAGTATCTGAAAATTTTCGTAGACCTACGCCCTGTCTTACAGTTGAGTGTAATTTATTGAGTTGTAACTTGTCCGAAAGTAGCGGGAAAATCTCTCCACCAATTCCGGCGATTCTTTATTGCTTTATTTGTTGTTGACCAGCGCTCAGTGACGGCGGCGTTTCGTGAAACGCGGAGATTCGCCACTGTTTCCGGTGCGCTTTATGAGATTTATCGATTGCGTCCAAGCATTATTACGTCCATTTTCGACCCTTTGGTGGCGAATGAAAAACCCAACGAAATTGGCTTGCAATCAGTGCGAAAGAACGCTATAGCTAAACTATAACAGCTTCCGTTGTCTTTTACAGTGCGAAGTCGATGTTATTATATTATCACATAAATGGATATAATACATGTTTGTAACAACCTGACAAGTGTTCACTATTCACAAACAATTAATCAAAATATTCCTTTATAATCGCGCTAGCATAAAAACCGCAATCAATATAATAAAAGTGCACAAAATAGTGTAAATTAAGTGTAATGATATAGTTTATAATTGTTCCATGAACATTTGAAACTATTTGTCTTCATTAGCACTATTAAACAATATTAATAACAGATAGCTATATCGGTTCCAACAACCTATTTTCAGACACGTATAACTCTTAAACTTATAGTTTATATAAACATTTTGAGCAACATATTAGAACTAATAGTAATTCTGGTAGAAATACAATTTTATCTTATTTTACTACATTTTGTTATGAGAAAATCTGAAAACAGATTCGTTTATTTTCAGAAGTATGTTCATAATATTTGCATTCTGATGTTGCGGCTCATTTTTGATGTTTTGTTGATGCAGTTGGTGATTTTTCTTCTTGACTTATGTTGATAATTCACACTTATGTCCGCCACGGGGAATAGAATCCATCCGTCTGAGTGGTAGATAAAAGCGCTAACAATTATGCCCCAGTGGGCATAACTGCTGAATGTACTGAACATTTTAACTTATTGACAGATCAACTAAATATTGTTATTTTTATCATTTTTAACTATTACAGATTTAGTCAACTTTATTATAGTTGAAGGTTTCTGTCGTTGTTGGTTGGTAAAGCATTTTAATAACTTTGTCTAAAAATTCTAAGGATATCGAATGGCGGAATACAAGCTATTCAATTTTAATAAAATCAAGTAGCAGGTATGTATAAAATGTATATACAGCCAAATATAAATTGGTTATAAAATGATGGCACGAAATTTATAATCATCGTCCCTATAATATTGTTTAAGTACTAACTCTTTATTAACTATATTATTTAATTTAATGTCAATATTTCAAGGACTATAAACTAGTCGAGGCATACATATTAGTCATAAATACCAAGTGGTGCAGTGATATATTCTATGATTGTTTATTACAAACCGAGTTCGATTTTCGGAAGATTTAGAGGAAAATGAATTCTTCTTCTTATCAAAACTATTAGTCTCTAATACAACCGTTGTCCTACTTTAGCCTTGATATTCTTAGACCCCCCCTTTACATCCCATCTCAGACTCAGTAAAAATGCGATCAAGCCGAACCGTCTGTCTATGACTAAGAAAGGACCTTTGAGTCCCACATCATGCGTGGGACTAACAGTTAAATCACTTCCATTTATTTCGGTATTGGATATATTGATACTTTTTACATTCGTAGGCGAATTGCCCCCATTCATAATCAAATTGCTCAGCAATCATACATAGTATTCGATTCTTGCTAAATCGACCAAAAAATACATATTATTCTCATGTGGTGCCAATATATCGAATATTCACCTGTAAGATGATGAATAGTCGATTATTCTGGGAAATAGATTGTAAAGTTGTTAGCACCTAAATAAATACGTTTTGTAGTTGTAATCAGGAATCATAATAGTTCTGTGCCATAATTAGCTCAAACAAATATTACCGGTATATATAATTAGTAGCTTATAATGTCAAAAACCATTGATTAATATGTTAGGTCAAAATCAATCTGATAATACAGTATTTTTCACAATAGCTGAACATGTTACCAGTCACTAAAATTGGAACTTTAGAACCAAGGGTAGAAGGGCAGATTCGCAGGATAATAATTAAGTATTGAATTTTTTAAAATTGTAATATATTCTAATCATATTGGGAATTACTTGTATTCCATTAGAAACTATTGCGCACTTTCCTTACGTACACAATATATATTAGAGGCAATATAAACTCATGATTTTAATAAATTAAAAAAAATCGTGGTTGAAACTTATTTTGTATTTTCAAAAAGGACATTGTCATAGATTAAAAGAACTGAAAAACTTTAAAATACATTCCATTTTTATAGACGATTGAAAAATGTATAATAATATTTTGATATACTTACTTAGTTTACAAAATATTATCATATTTTATCTATCGACCTTTATTTTAGAGTTTATTAGAATATTTCTAACTACTAGTGCTACTGGTGATTAATGGAATTTCTTTTATAATCTTGGGAAATCTAATATCAATTATAAAAGTAGGGAGGACCTGCCTTGGACCATCTGAGAATCACTGATTTCTTACGCAGTTTTTACAACAGGTCTGTTTCATGGAATATTCTAGGAGAGAAAATGGCAACGAAACGATGAATATATAGTTGTATTCTCATGTTATCAGGAAGGAATTTATCTGTAATATTCTGCAAATTCGTAGTATAAAAAAATACAATAAAAATTAAATTCCATAACAAATTAATTACAGTTATGTCGCCTTTTTTAAAGTAAATTAATTATACTAGAATTAAAAGTAGCGAAGGTTTAGAGCCACTAATATACGCTTATGTATCTTTTTATTTCATTTGGTAAAGAAAAACTTGAATAACTTAAGTATGTAATCATTTAAAATACTCTAAATGTGGGGTGCATTTTTAATTTAAGAAATATGTCGTAAAATTCTTTAACTATACATAAAAATAAACATAGTTACTCGTACATTTTTTGAAAAGAAATGTCAAGATTTGCTGGGGGACTTCAAGCGGAACGCATGGAATTCACACGGCATTGCAATGGTGGGGGCGGCGGTCGAGTAACGCGAAGCTACCTCGTGCGCGCCGCCGCCGCCGCCTCCTCGATCGGCGGCAGCCGCCATCGGCGAGACGCTGCACATTCGCCGCACGCCGGCCCCAGCAGGTTGCCACGCGCGCGTTGCGGGAACTCAGCTCGCCGCGCGGATTCCAAAGTTCGCGTAAATTACCAATTACGTCACCGTCAAATTAGACGAGAAAAACTTTCTTAATTTCTTAATTCAAACGAAAACGATTTTCAAAAAATCGAAAAACCTTCAAAAGGATATTAGGGCAAGTTTGAAGATTTGTAGAAATTAACACATTGTGATATGTGAATATTCGGCGCGTGTTTTTGACGTGGGTGATTTTAAATATGGATGTAAAGGAGTAACAAAAACAAGTGCAGGTGCTCTTCTGAGGAGTGCAACTTGTGGTTTGGGGGTTGTGTGAGAGTGTGGGTGCGCGTGGGATTGGTGGCAAGACGGTGGCCGGCGCCTTCCACCTCGTCGATGGTATGTGCGGCGTGTCGGTGGTGGGTTGGTGGCGGCTGTTAGCGGTGCTCGCCGCACTCGTCGCCGCCGCCGTCGCCAGCGAGTTCCCCGAGCGCGAGTGCTGCGATCTCGACTATCCGCCGCCGCAGCCGCCGTCGTCGGCATCCGGCGGCGACGAGGAGCTCGCGATCGCCATCACTCAGGAGTCCTTAATACCACCATCATCGAATACTGTTGTCCCACCTAAAGGTACCGAAATGTATATTTCTGCAGTGTACATAGTTTTTAAGAACCAAATTGTTATTTTAAGTTAAGAGGTTTTAAAGTCAGAAATTTAGGCAGCCAAATATACACCGTAGTTTCAGATTATATTAGAACCCTGATTATATTGGCACTCTGAACGGCCACACATAATGATATTCTAAAACGTTGTTCACACTAATAGGTTCAGGCACCGAGTTTTCAAGTCTAGCCTTGTCAGGTCAATGTATATGGATATTTTAAATATAGTGATCAGACAAGGCTAGACTTATAAGCTTGAAGCCTGAAGCTAACAATGTGGAGAGCCTCTAAAATTTATGTGAACAAATAAAGCAGTACCGGTTTGGATTTTTATCGTATATAGAACCAAAAGTATTTCTCTGATTTTCAAGACGATTTGATCTTTTCTCCTCGATACCTTTAGTATGTATTTAACAATACCTCCCACTTCCTAAATAGATTTGAAGCATTTAAAAATAAACGTTAAATAAGATTTCTTGACAACAACAAGGCAATTAAATTCACGAGATCAGCAATTTATTCAAACTACTTCTTTCAAAGTGTATTGAATTATAGTTTGATTGACAGAATGATATCCACCCAGTCAAGTCGATTATTTGTAAATGGTTAAGTTACATGATTAATATTCCTTCAGATAGCGTTATCCTAAAACCATTTTTAAATTAAAGTCAGTCCAGTGTCGGTAGATATCTTGCTTAAAAATCAAAAAACACAGGAAAGCTATTATGTTTTTGTTTCGCCTTAGTAAATCCTGGAATATTCCGAATTCCTTTATATTATTATAAAATTATTATAGAATAGCAAGAAAACACTTTGTTAATATTACCCCATGTCAAACCGTGAACAAATCTCCCAAATTCATATTTATGTTAGGTTTGAATAATGCATCTTCGTGCTCTTTTTAACGACAACTTGTAATTGAAAGTTCAACCTATATAACATGATTTTCCATTTATTTTTACATCGAAAATGTTTTACTAAACATGTTTCTGTACCCAGTGCAACGATAAACATGACTACTATTAGAAATACTTGATTAATAGAGACAATTATGGAATAGTACGTATGGAAAAATATCTTTTCGAGTATATGCAAAGTTATGCTTTTATTTGTCCATTTTTAATGTCTAAAATACTGAATAGATGCCATTATTTGAAAATTCCACTTTATAATTTACTAATTTGCAAAATATAAATATCCGATAAATATTCTTATAATTTGCTATTACATTAAACCTTAATTACTATTTTTGTAAAGAAAATATTCCTTTGTATTTTTACCTGAATTTAACCCACGTGAACCTAGGAAAAGTTCGAGTTTTTACGTGCTCCTCCAGTGATGACACGAGACTCAAGATAATTATCTGCGTGCCGCCCGAGTTCTCGTATCACTGCCCTTACCCTATGCCATGTCCTACAATAACCAGCTCGCAATACGTTCACTGTTGAATGGCGAAGGCGCCGGGCGATATGGTGCAGGCACCGGGACGACCGGTAAACACGACGCGCTACTAAAACGGTCGGTTACATTTTTGCGCCGTTATTTCGCTTCCTCATTTGCGTGTTTCACGTTCATAGCATCCAACCGTCTGTAGAGCTTTTTGAGTTTTTAATTTTTACTTGTCTCCTTCTCAAAATGTTCCACTGTCCTACAATTCTCCAGTTCCGCCCACAATCACAGTGGTTGCTGTTAACCTAGGTACGCTGTAAACATGTTAAAAGATCGTTGGGAGGTTTCGATGCGACCACTGGTAATAATAGTATGCCGGGAGAACCATCAAGATCCGGCGTAAAACCGAGAAAGACCGCAAAAAGAGTGGGATTGTGTAAACGCAGCAATGAGACTATGTATAATTAGAATTTAAAATTAGATTTAAATGTTTACCATTACAAGCCCTAACAAACATATGATACTTATGCTTTAACTGGCACTAAAAACAAATTACGTCGGCAAAACACCATAGCTGTAAAGCGACATTACAACTGTCATTTAATTATAAATTTACATTGAATTTAATTTAAAATTGCGTCGTTTTAGCGTCCAAAGCGTAGAAATGCGGTAAATTGATCATTAGAAAGAAAATCATAAAATACACATTAACTTCTATACATTCCACTTCTAAAGATAATTAACTACTAAACTAAAGATAATTTACTATAGTAAACTTATATATTACATATGTATATATAATTTGCAATTTAGTGTGAAGTTGAATTACATATTTGAGAACAAGTACTTTGCAATTATTTTTTCCTAGCTCATTCATACAAATACTATCATGGGACAGTTTAGGAAAAAGCTAGGAAAAATTAGTTCTTACAAAACATGTGAAATTGATTTGTTAGTAGTACTGGTTTCAAATTATTTATTATCTCGGCGGATGCAGAGCAACATGAATTCTTATTATTATCATTTATATTAGGCTCTATGAGAAATTAAAGTGAAACATGATAGACGAGCTAATGACATTAGAAGTCGATGCTCAGTAAATATAAAAAAAAAACTTACTCCGAATCGAATCTCGGCAGGCGCAGATAGAAATGAATTCTTCTATTCCATTGTAATTACATTCTAAGATGACGAAGTGCATTGAAAGTCAACTGAATAGTTGCCAATGCTCGAAAAATTCAACGAAAACATGAAGTATAAATTTATCATCATTTGAAATATTTAGTAGCATATCTGTTGATTATGGTAGTTTCTTTATTATATCGATACGTTGTTCTATATATTTGCAATAAAAGTCTTAGTAAGTTTCCTTGCTTTACAGAAGCACGTACACGTTTGCAAAGTTTAACGATATAAATGACCCTTGCAGATATTATTATTGCTATTTCATATTCTAAAACAGTATTTTCTGAAAATGTAGACATTTTCTTCATTTTAATATTAATATTATTATTGTTGATTTAGAAATTCTTGGAAATATTTTCAGTTTTGAATCATTATATGTCAAGTTTTATTCATTGTCGCGTTTTAAACTTTTTGGCGCAAAATTCCTTTATCTGCACTTAAATAATATTGTTTCTCTTAGACATGTTCATATAATGATTGAAACAGGCTATTAAAGAAAATACTGCAAGTATCAATTAATTCTGATCTATTTGATCATTAGTGTCATTGAAGCATTTTGTCATTAGCATTTTGTGGCGAGATAATTTTTATTAAAGGTATAAAACTTATTCATTAAGATTAGAAATGCAAAATGCAGTTATGCTTTCTCAAAATGTTGAGAGAGTCATCACCAGGATGCACTTAAATTAATATATGAAAAATTATTAAAACCTCTTATCAACACTTACAACTTTCTTGTTTCTTGTGGGTTAAAGAATATTTTTTATCGAGGTATCTCATTTTTAATTGCATTGCTTGATATTTTATTATAAACATATAATTAGTTTTAAGGATTAACCTAAAGGAGACAACGCAAGATGCCGGAACCAAAGCGTTAAATTAATTTACATTTCTTTACCATCCTTTAACTTTTCGGTGTAATCTCGTGCATGAGATATCGTACCTTTTATTCATTGATATCATTGGTTTAGTATTTAAAATAGTTGAATGATTAATGAATAACATATCGAATTAGTACAAATGCATTAGTGGAAATGGTTACGACAAACTGTTAAATGCAAGGATATGTTCATCTAAGGCAGAGGTTTCCAAACTAGAGTCTCAGGTGACTATTTACCATAATAGTTAGACTAAGAAAATACACGATCCCTTTGAGAAACGTATTCCTCAATAGGATCGGAACCACAAAAATATTACAGCTGATGTATTTTAAACCTGAAATAATGCGATAAGTCTCTCAATAACTGAAGCAATTAATTGAACGGCAACACTTGCTTCTGAGGAATCAAAACCACTACAAATCGCTTGGCCTGAATGATTTTAAAGAAAGTGCTCAGCATTTGAAACTAGAAATCTAAGGGCAACACACATACTTCAGAGGAATTAGAAACTGGCAAATATGCTCGGACTGGCTTATTTTATGTCTAAATAAATGCGTTAAACCTTTTCTTAGCTAGAACAACAATTGAAGGGCAACATATGTTTCGGAGGAATCAGACGCACCAAGAATGCTCGATCTGGATGATCATCACATCTAAAAAATGTGATACGTCCCTCAATACCTAGAACTAGAAAGTGAAGGGCAATGCTCTCAGAAGAATTAGTATCATCTAAAAATGCGCGTGCTGGCTTATTTTATTCCTGAAACTTTGCGGCAAGTCCCTAAATATCTGTTTCAAATAATAGTACACCAACAAGGCAACGACTAGCTTAGAAAATTATTGAACACGAGTTATGTGCCACTATTAAAGTTTGTTATATAATTTATTCTCACTATCTAACCCATTAACAAGGTCAGGAATACGGACAATAATAATTAGATGTACCTCAGTTTATGTCTAAACAAGATTTAGAAAAGGCTAAGTAAGAGAAATCTCCATATAATATGAAAACAAACCCTTACACCGAATTTTCCTATATAATTTTAAAGATTTTATTCTCCAATCATAGATATTTATCGAGCCATTATTAAATACATTGAAAAATGACATACTTCAGATAAATTCAAGTAGTGTTTCACATCTTAAGTGACTTTTATGATTACACTACGCCTTTCGCATCCGGGACGGATAAGTAATTGCAGGCATCACGACGTGCAACTGCCAACAATTCGCCAACGAGCTGATTTACGAGCGCTTTGCCACAAATCTTTTATTTGCCGACTTTGCCACGGTCTCTTCAAGGCAAACAAAACACGAAACACTGAACCACAAAACGCAGGGCGGAGAAAAAACGAAAATTTTGAAAAATTAACTCGAGTATGAAGTGGAAAATCCCTCACGCGAAACTTTTGCCAACGGATGCCAGCAACAGAATAAAATCTCCATTTACCTAAAAATACAACGATCACGATTTTCTAATTTAATCGGAATTTTCATTTAAGTATTCAAATTCGGATTGTATATCTGGAATATAATTATTCTTGTTCAGCTTGCACGATTTGAATGGTGGTGGTTTGAACTTTTTTCTCTTAACGTTTAAGTGAAAAAATGTGTTCGTTTACTTGAGCAATGTAAAGTCAACTTTTCGATGTTTGACTTGACTTTGTAATCAGTTGCGAAGGTTTCCCATCGGTTTTCACTTAATTTTCTGTTGGCTGAAAACCTGTTATGGATTTTGACAGGTTGTGGGCCGGGTCGTGAACAATAAGTCCCGCCAAATTCATTAATCATTGTTTTTTGCCCTTTAAAGACATTATTGCTTTCGTAAATATTCTAGTTTTAGTATAAATGTTTCTTCTGCATTACATATTTTATTTTTTGTATATAAAAATGAAATAAGAAACAAAAGGGGAAAATTCAGAAACATGCATACGATAGTTAAGTGAATTTTTCGGTCGTGTAAGCTTCAACTTAATATATAAAACGGAAAGAAGAAGCTGGGTGTCCCGAATGAACAGGCTGAGCATGCCTGGGCTGAAGAGAGCATTATCTTTACATTTACCATATGATACGGTGAACATGATCTTTAAATTCGTAGCAAAAACATCGTAAAGTCCTGGTCATTTTTCTTGCTTTATAGCAAGCAGACTGGTTTATAAAGTTTAAGGTTATAAACTTACGTCCTATTCATTTTAACGTTGGTTGAATATAAGAGGAGTATATCTGAAAAAGTTGAAATTATGTTTCATGTTAATGTTATTAACATACAGATGATCCGCTAAAATTGAGTTTCCTTGAGATTTTCCCATTTCAAGCGAAGTCACGCCAAGTCACACACTGATCACGTCTTCTGCGCTTTTGAGAATAGAATTCAAATCAAATTTAAAGAAAATCCAGAAGTCTTTGTACTTCTCATTAATAACTTGATCATTAATAACATATCGAATTGTATATGCTTTAGTAAAATATCCTTTTAATATATTCCCAAATATTATTCAGTTTATCCCTCTTAACAGCTTAAACTACAGTCCAAAATGGAACATATTAATTATACATCAATATACCTCATACTATTCGAATTGTTATTAAATAATCTATAAAAATAGTAATAATATTGTATTTGGTCCAGAGACTTGGCCATCCATACTGGTCCTTCAGCCTTGATTTTATTGTTATTGTATATGTTTTTATATTACATGTTATTATTGTGATTGTCATGTGATGTTGTTGTTGTTACTGATCCTTGTGTTGAATTGTTTATATATGGATTCATGTTGTGTGTGAGTGCTTAGTTGATTTGTCAGCGGTTTTTATCCTTTTTCTTGTGTGTTGAAAGTTGTGAGTTGCGAGTATTTGCGATTGTTGATTTGAAGAGTGGTTGATTTCTTATTGTGTGTTTTTCATAAGTGTGTATTAATGTGAATTTTTGAGAGTTATACTTGTGAATAATGGGTGCCCACCCCGAGGACTCGAACCTCGTCCGACTGCGTGGTATGCCCAAGGTCTACTGACTGTGCTGCCCTGCTGGGCAAATAATCTATATTTTTCTGTTTTTTTTATAAATTCTGTATAAGTACAGTAAAGTTATGTACATTCCTAAAATTCAACTTTCATCTGGATTTATTCCCGATCTGCAACAGCTAGGGTACCTGAAAATAGTGCATTTATTTCCTCGAACTATTCACCCACATATTTGCTATTAAACAGACTCACAAACTCAACCATTTGTTTTTAATTTTATGTTCAAATATTACACTTCATTCAAAGTTGAAAAATATTATATAAAGCCGCAGCGCTAATCCGTACATACATATTCAAATGTAACTTCCTT
>WSZQ02076772.1:0-13192 GCA_019419845.2 Weissflogia rhopalogaster
GTTGTGCGAATGGGTAAACTCGTCGGGGACGGTTCGAAGCAGTGACGTGAGCGCTTTGAGGGAGGTCTAGGAGGTCGCAATGTACGTTTAGGGTTCCAGTGGAAAGACGAAAGAAGAATAGGCGCTAGACGTAAAAATATATTTGAGTTAGTATTTATTACGAAAAAGATTACAACTATAAAAGAACGTGTAAGTCACGAAAGGAATAAAAATCATGTCAACTAATTAACTTTTACCGCGTAAACTCACGATCAGCGTACGCCTATAGAAAACACTTTTCAAAAAAATATGCAATTTCACACATTAAATGCAAACGCGGCGACTTCAAAGTTGAATGACTACTAAGTAACTATAATGAAATTTGAGTGCAATACAGAAGTTAATCAACTTAAAGCTTACCTTAAATTTCAACGTTGACGAACAATTTTGAACACCAAAATTTGAATCTATACTAAAACTACAGAATAAATTATATTATATTATCAGGGCGATTTTTCAAGGATTAAATTTTTAACTTTTGCAATTTTTTTGAAGGAAAATTCTTTCCGGACTTGAACACCGTCCGTACACCACCGTACTGAGCACACCGACTGAGCGCACTCACTCGCCACTTGCAAGAGACGCAAAAGAGACACGCGAGTGCGCGACGGCGACGTTTTCGCGAATAGCAAGTTCCGTTGTGCCGTTTTCGCTTGCACCTTGTAAGTAAGTGAACATTCAGCCTCGGCCCTTTCACTACGCCGTCACACTTCCGTTTTTCACGTTACCGACGCGACGTTTCTTCCACGTGGTGGAAAGTAAAGAATTTGGAAAATCCCAGAGCATTTCATGCCGTGATTTAGTGATTTATATTTATATCATAATGATTTATATTCATATCAGGAACTGCAATTGACCGGCTCAACGGAACTGCAGTGTCATAATATGCAAAGCAGATGCATAGATAACTATCTACGTCCTCATTATTGGTTTTTGTCTTTCGATAGATCAAATTTGACAATAGATTGTTATGCTAAGCAGTATTTGACAATCCTTTTTGTGTATCTAATTGTTCATTGTTGGTAATTTATAGATAATTCTGTGAATATTCATGGAATTTGTTTAGTCAAATGTTTGTTATTGTTATTTTAGAGTTGTGACTAGGCTATTACTATTTAAGAGGTATTAAAATAATGCAGAATGGTTGTTGTTAATTTCAATAAATATTATAGTTTCCAATTTAAAATTAGTAATAGCAGTTTATTCGGTTGTATGGTGTTTGACAACGCCTTCCGATCACGTTAGCTTTCACCCCGTCTGATCGGGTCTCACCGTACGTTAGACATGTCAGACGATGATAAAACATCGATATTTTTCGAAATCGATATTTACAATTTTACGATATATCAATATCGAAATATTGTCCTGAAAATATCGATATTATCAATATCGGTTATATCGAAACACTATCTGTTAATGGGCTTCAGAACTAATTGCAGTTACCAACAATCAACAGTGATCATCAGTGAAGATCAGTGTTACTAACCTGTGTATCTGTGATTTAATAGAAAAACATAATACTATTATAAAATATAAAAACTTATTGGTAATTAATAAATATAACGATAAAAATCGATATTTAAAGTATTACTAATAATAATAATTTAATATATATTTATTTATTTATTGTGCTACATTGGCATTGGCAAAATCCATGTCCGGTACCTATCGACTGTTTGGTTGCAATAGTTCCTAATATAACCCTTTCAAAATTCCATTGCGTGCTCCAATTTGAAAATAGTCATTTTCCGTTTTGTTTATTAAACATCCCAATATTGCACGAGAATCTCTCCGTCCTCTATCAACTTCCGGTACCTTAATTCTTACCGTCATTCCTACTGTTATGAACCGATGCCCTATAATCTAGTAATTTAGTGTTAAGATTAGTTTATTTCAACTTGAGTGTATTTAGTCTGCCTTTTTTGTAAACCCTCAGCCGTTGCGGAATAAAGATAACGGTTGTGGTGACGGCATGAGGGTCGTAAGTGGTTAGCGCGGCGCTGTGCGATGGGAACGGCTCGATCTCGGTCAAGGTCACCGATCCTTAAGTCGAGGTTGAGGCACCTGGTGTGTGTGTATATATGTGTGTGTGTATGTGTGTGTGAGAGAGCGGGAAGCGTCCCCAGATGGTGTGAGGGAGGAGGATACGGATGTGTCCTGTAGCTAGTTATAAGAATCTTTTTAAAATAAAATCAGTTACTTTCCTACATTCAGTGTATGAACCTCCTCTCCTTTTTCAACCGCGAAAGCACCGGGTAGGTGTGAGTCCGAACTTTTTGAATTCTTTTGGGACGAACCAAGGAATCAGACTTTGTCAGTGGTATCTCGCAGAGCTGAGTTTTTTGGTTCGCAACACCTACCATCACCAGAGGATGGTAAGCATCATAAATTAATGTCGTGCACGTAGCATGCTTATGTCAGTTTTCTTTGGCCTCTGCTCCGGAATTATTGGTTAGTATCAAGTCATCTGAAGAGGACGCACGTTGACTTAGCTCATTGATTTAGCACACACCAATGACTTAGCTTTAAATAATCTATATTCTGGCAGGTTTTCATTAGATTTGATTTACGTACGCTAAAATGAACTACGTTCAAAATTTGAACTTTCAACCTCACTAATACGTCTTCCTTTAGATCTTATCCTGCTAGTGCTAAAATGTCATCGTACTTCTAAAGTCGCTAAACCTTGTTAATTTATGGTCGTGGTTTTACAGCTCATTGTGGGTAGGAAATAAATTAACTTAAAATCAAGCGACAAGCACTATGCCCAATATCTTGAGTTTTAGCCCGTTTTGAGCCGTGAATTTTTTTTTGACTAACCTAGAACTGGGCAGCTAAAGCGTAGTTTTCCCTCTTATGAAAGAATATTGAATTACAAATTACACATTTTAAATTTTTGTGAAAAACAAAAGGATTGTTTCAAGAATTTGTTCGTACAAATAAATACAAACGAAAACAAATAACTGTCA
Source organism: Weissflogia rhopalogaster (assembly GCA_019419845.2). Classification (NCBI taxonomy): domain Eukaryota; kingdom Metazoa; phylum Arthropoda; class Insecta; order Coleoptera; family Staphylinidae; genus Weissflogia; species Weissflogia rhopalogaster. Next base: position 3,009 of record WSZQ02076772.1, read on the forward strand.
TTTGCAAAGTGTCCAAACAGCACTATGAAATTATCTTCGCAACGTATTTAACTGCGTATTTCCCAATTCTCCGTCAGTCATGGTGTCCGTAATCAGTCATGTGCAAAAATCGCCAAGAATGAAGAAAGCTAATTGATTCGATTCCTTATATTGTAAAATTAGCACCGATAAAGAGAAAATGTAATTGACTAGTTAATTACTACTTACGCTATTAGCATTATATTTTATTACTCTTTAATATTACATTATTTATTGAAGTTTTTTTTATAAGTGTATATTAAAATCTGTCGACATACTCTTATATTATTCGCATGGTTTAAGTATCAGCAAATTTAATAGTAAAACGAACCCAAGCCAGAAAATAGATGCACAAAAAGCAATGAAAGAGATTGAAATGCAATGAAACGAATGAAAATGGGAAGTGAACAATTGACATTTGCACAAGTGCAATCGTGTAAATTAAAAAAACCGAAATCCAACGCTTTGACGGCTTAATGCAGATGGAAATTTATGAAAATTGCCAGTTTCCATCATAATCATACGATGTTTACACATATCGGTGAGTAGTGTTGGTTCATTAGAAGTTGATTAAACTTTCGTTTATCATTCGCAGTGGCAGTGGCAAGTTGCGTTCGATGTTGAATGGTACTTGGCACAAGTACCTCGTTGGAATTTACAGGAGAGAGTTAAACCACATTAAAAAGAAGAAAAAAACGACGGTAATGCTCATTAAATTTCATTAAATTTCCGAAAAACACAGAAAAAGACATTTCAATTTCACAGAAAAAAAAGTAGGAAACATCAATTTTTACAATTCAAGAGGATGTTCATATAAAAGCTATAGTTACATTCAAGGGACATTCATGAATTGTCCGCCTTCGATTTTAATGAAAATTTTGTAGGTGTAGTTCATACATTGTGTTTGGGTGTGCGAGCCCAAAACTCGCATTTTTACTGCGTTCAGTGTGAGCCAAAGCATCGAAGATGGAGGCAATATTTGGGCTTCTGGTCATGCCTGTACAAGTCCATTAGTTCGTAGAATTTAGTCTAGGTTTAACATATTTTTGTATTTCTTGACTCAGCATGTTGTAAACTCTCGGTCGTTGGGGACAATAAAACATGTGCGACCCAAACCCAGCGATTTGAGAGTGGTACGCCGCCACGGGGTGAGTGCGTGGTACCGTTGTATATCACGCTGCCGAGAGAGAGAGAGAGAAAAAAAAGAATGTGTCCTTGCGGTACTGACCCTTGTAGCTTAAGTTAGTTTTTAAGTTTTCAAAATAAAGCAGTCTCAAACTAGAATCCGAAGCAAACACATCTACTCTGCAACACAATCCTCAACTTCCTTCGGCTAGTATCGCTCTAGGGGCTCACCAGCAGTTCTGAGTTTCTCTTGCGTCACCTTCCACAAGATTCTCGTGATTGCAAACTTCTACATATTGGATTGGTTCTTGTTAATGTGATTTTTCGTGCTTTTTTCAATTTTGGCCGGCTATGGAAATAGTTTCCCATGATAATGTTCCTCTCCTCTTTCTTCTTTGTCCATTTCAAGGTTATCCTTCTGACGGCGTATTTTTTTTCTTTTCCGCTATTCACTCATTACCTTCTCCCGTACATAGAGGGCGCAGCCCATCTCCCTGTCTTACTCCTGTTTTGACCTCAAAGGGTTCTGAAATCTCTCCCATAAATTTAACTCTAGACCTCGTAGCTGTGAGCGTTTCTTTAGTGTTTGTGATTGATTTGTCATTGGCTTCGAAATCTTCCAAAGTGTTGAATAGTGTCTCTCTATCTATAGAATCGTATGCCTCTCAATCTCCTATATTTTATTATGAATTTCAGGTTTAATATCTGTTCCGTACCTGATCTTCTTTTCCTAAATCCTCCCTGGTAGTCGCCGAATTGTGGGTCTAGTGCTTTATTGGTTTATTTAGATTTCGTAATTTTAGGTTAAATATTTTGTGCAGGTTAAATATTTTGGGGTTAAGATTACCTTCGCAATTTATTAAAATCTGAAGATGGAAAGTTTGCAATTTCGTTTATAATCAAATTCGTGATTTGGAAATTTTACAACGGTATATTTTTATTTATGAGTCTAGTTGCGATGTATGCATAGTGCCGTTGCAAGATGAAATCGGTTGGTACCGATTTGCAGAGAGGTGCAGCTCGAAAATGCAACCAGACACAAGACGTGTTTTAGCAGAAACCTCCAGAAGTGGGTTTCTGTGTCAACGTCGCGGTCAAAGATGCTCCGAAGGCGGAAGAAGATGCACAACACCTCGCGGATTCAGTGAATACACATGTGCAGGTGCCGTTTGTGGTTCAACTTTGTGAATTACACACCTTGGAGTTTTCTTGTTTTCTGTTGACTGCATCAGGAATTCCACATGATTGTTCATCCATACAAACATATAATAACGCTTTCCATTTATCCTATTTACTCATTTATTAGCAATAGAATATCATAGGAACACTATTACTTTGCTAATTGGACGTAAATGGTCGAATAAATAAATGATAATTTCATGTCATTTATATTTTCATTGTATCTTAATTACGGAAGAAGTATTTTCATAGTAAATTTATTACATTAGGTTTTATTCATGAAATGTAGAGTTTCATGTAGAGAACGTTTAGTACTATATGATAATTGATTAGAAATTGACATTATTTCGCCATCTGTTAGTGAAAGTTAACATCGCCTTAAAAGTATTTTAACACTTTAGATGTGAACTTTGTTGTATACAGTGTGTTGCGCTGTAGCTAACAAGTATTAGAAGGTAACAAGTAACAAGTTGGTAACAAGTACGGCAGGCTTCTTCGACTTTCGTTTGTAGGTATCTATTGTAAATTCGTCGGTGGACATTTGAAATCTGCGATGTTCTTTCAAAATTGGATATGATACTGCTTGCAACTGGTTGCATACGATGAACCATATAATCTGTGCGATGAACGTTATTGAGACAAATAAGAAATAGATGTAAGTAAACGTAAAAGTGCAAGGGTTTAGAATATTTCAACAATCTTCTCACCATTTTACTTACGTTGGTGCAGCTGTTAAAAGTTAAAAATCTTTACGATTTCATACTTGGGCCAGTCTCCAAGAGATGTCGCTACCTGTCATAAATTTACCATATAACGTTAAATTTTGTCCGTGCATTATAATTAATGTATGGAACTACAGAAAAGGATATAGTAGGATTTGGTATTCGCAGCGTGAAAAATTCAACATTTATATGCAAGTTTCAACATTGTTTCTACAACAACTTGGTGCAGTGGTTGTGCGGAAGGTCTGCGGTTCGAAGCTCGCTAGGGTCGACTTTTTTTCTTCTTTTTTAGTTATATGTTACCGATCAAAATTAAGGCCTCTAGACTGTAAACAACTGAGTAATTTAAAAAAAAATGAGACGATATGCAATTTTTAACTTAAATATCAACTTTTTGGACTCAATTATACACTAAACTGTCAACATTACAAAGCATTATGAGGTATAGGACCTAAGAAAGTGAAAATGATGTATTTTCCAAACGCTTAAATGTGGTTTCATCCTTTAAATATATTCTGAAAGAAAGTATTCAGATTAAAACAGTATCACTTGAACAAAATAACTATGTATGAATTATAACATATTTATTACAATATTTATGAGAAGATATTATACTCATCCGAGTGAAATGTCTGACGCATTCAATACATCACTTTGATCAATCATACATTTTGATTACTTCAATAAAATAAAGTATACACATTAGTATAATGCGATGCGCGCCAATTATGCGCGCATAAATATTTACATCTGTTGTCATCCTCATGTCCAAAGTTACGTATGCATTTTCCATTCAACACAACAAGAACAATTTGCATCGTTCGAAACGCTCCACAATTAAAACTATCTTAAAATAATAGTGTACCTTTACGTGTGTGTTAATGCTAAATAGTTTTGATTTTATATCCTTAGTACAATATCTAGAAATCTAGAATGCAAAAATGCAACGGCTAATTGATCTTAACGAATGTGCAGCACATATTTGATCTTTTGAAGTGATTCGTACTTTCACACTCCTAGGTAGACACAACCTCTGGAGCTGATGTGATAACTGGGGACACTACGTTGTTTTCTGAATGATTCGAATCCTTTTTATTCAATTTGTGCCACGTGTCACCGAGAGCTTTTGCAAAATGATCATCCACGGACATCCCAGAGGCGTCCATCATCTCAATGACACTTGTGACTGGTGGTGAGGACCGAGGCGTGGATGACTTGGTTTTCGACAGTTCGACTATTGGCGGCGTGACGGGTTCACGTTCGCGTTCACGCTCACTGGGAGTAATTGAAGGCAACACAATCGGTGGTTTTGAAGGTTTCAATGGGTTTTCCTTGGCGTTGTTGTTGAATACAGTGTTGTAGTCTTTACCCAGGGATCGTCGGAAGTGTTCGTCTATGATAGGATCACACATTGATATACCTCCTGTAAAATATTTCAAAAAAATGTTTACTCTAGTGATTAATACTAGATTAAATTAATATTAAGACTAGATTAGGATTAAAACTAGATCTGGATTAAAACCAGATTAAGATTAAATAAGATCTATTAGTGGAATATACCTGAAGGTAAATCATCCCGTCCATTTGTAATTGGTCGACTATTCGTATACGTTGATCTAAAACTTGGATCGCTAATCGCCTGCGAGTAGGATGGAGGTAATCCACGTTGGCGTTGCGTTGTCGTCATATCCAAAGGTGCATCCACCTTTTCACTCCCCGAAACGCCATTCCTTTTGTTCTTGGATGTCGGGGATGCTGACAGTGGTGACATGCTCGCCGAAGAAGACGTCGACGACGCCGAGGAACTTTTATCCGTGCCGTTGCTCTCGTGGTAATCGATTTTCGGATCAGATTTACGCATGTAATCCGGCCGTGATCGTCGATCGCGTTTCCACTTGGTTGTTGGCAATTGTTTGGCTGATTTGCCCACTGATGCATCTACAGAGGAGACACAAAATGTATTAGAATGGGAAATCATTCATGAATTGAGTAATTCGAATTTGGAGACGCCATACAAGCCTCCAAGTCATTTAAGAAGCATGTAGTGATAATCATCGGAGGACGAGTAATGATATTCAATTCCATGGTGGAATACCATCTGAATACCTTCGTGATGTAATGTCTTACATCCGGTTGAAAAGATTTTAAAGCCACGAAGGTCAACTTTTCATGGATGTTCTCGTAGGTGATAGCTTTTAATGGTACGTCCACGTTCGTGCAGGTATGAATGAAGTAGTAAAAACGTTTTAATTGCTCAATACGAAATCAAGAATTAATCTAACCGGTACCAGACGGAATTTACCAGTTAACCAGTTTAAGTTAACGTTGGTTTGAATTAACATTGGTACCAGTGGTACCAGTGGAAATAACATTGGTTAAAAATAACATTTACCTTCCTGCATTTCCAACCATGGTTGCCAAAATGGTTTTTCGTTTCCGCAAAATACGTCGTAATTCACTTTATGCATGTTTTGGTTACGGCTAGGAAAACACCAAGGGTTGTTGTAATCCGTTTCGACATCCGAGTTGTATTTCGCAAGTTGCATTCGAAGTTGGTCATGCAAAAACGCCAAATACTGTTCGTACATAGGCATATCCATCTTTTAAGACACTTCCAATGGATTTTACAAATGATTTCGCACACTTCTTTTATCTTCCTTCACAAAAGGTACCAAAGCCCCCACAATATCACCACAAATATTTATAACCTTTTGTATTCACGACTATCCTTTACAAAGTAGTCTGAATAGTCCTCCAACAGGTAGATATTGTTAAGCACTCAACACCGTCGCACCTTTACAAATGTTTAGTACGCGTGATATGTTCGGGGGTCGGGGGTTCAAAGTGAATGAAACCAGGATTCGATAGTAGGCCTCACCACCTCACGCGGTCGCCCGCCGACTGAAACGACTGAATGGAGGCGAAGAATCACAGCCCGCGGATGTTGGTTGGAATGGCGCTTTGCTTTACTACGCCTCACCGAACTGGTCATTCGGGAAGGCCCCGCGCATCAACGACGATGGCGGCGGATGCGCCCAGAGGTAGGTAACGCAAAGGTCGAAAAAGGTACCTGGCGCGGCGTGAAGTGAAGGTACCCTATACGCACGCATAATATGCGCATCGCACTCGCGGTTCATTCATAAAAGTGGTCACTCAAACGAGGGAAAGAGTCCAAGCCACTATAAACCACTCTCGAAACAAAGAGATTACCACCTCTTAGGATGGAAGGAATAAAGATGAAAAGATGAAGAGGTGTGATGAGAAGAACAGAAAAAAAAAACAAAAAAAGCAACAAGGTGAAAGAAACCAAGAAAATAAGAGGAAGAAAAAAAAAAGGTAACAGGTAAAGGTATCTCCCCGAAAAAATGCTCCCAAAAGTGACTTAACTCAAAAAACAGGTATAATAGACCAAAATTATTCACAAAACAAAAGCGTTTCAAATATAGAGAGAAAAAAGCGTGTACCAGATGGGCAGAGATTGAGAAAACCAGCTCTTGCCTGCCGGTCAGAAGAAAATGATAAGAAATGCCAGGTATGTATTCTCACGGGAGATCTTCACATACTTCAATTAAGTAAAGCCTCGTCGTTGGGAGTGAGCTCGGGCTCGCGCCAGCCAGCGTGAGTGGGTGTGCCATAAAGTCTTTTATTGCGTTTTTGGCTTGCTCGGGCAGCCGCAGCATACGCAATGTATTCCCCCTTTTGCGTATACTCTGACAGCCTTGTTGCGCTATGTGCGGTGCGCGCACTTTTCGTGGTAATTTGCTCTGCGCCGTGCACTTCTCGCGCTTCCTCTCTGATCTCCTTTAACCCGCGCCGTCCTCACACGCTCCTCCTCACCGTGCAACAGTCCGTCCGATAAAAACGTTGGCGTACCTTGAGTTCTTCGCGTGCCTCCGACGTTTTTTTCGATTTAACAGCGCGCACACACCGCGTTCCCAATCGTCCTTTGTGAAGGTCGTTCGATGGAGTCTTTTATTTTCTCCACAATCTTCCTTTTTTTTAATTGCCCCTTAACTACGACAATAAAACGTGGAATTCTATCAAACTACTTGGTCTACACATTATCGATCTGATAGCGAATTGTATTTTCGCTGCGTATGTTGGTTTCTTCTTATATACCCGTAAACTGTGTATTGTGCAAGTATATTTAGTAACAAATAAGCAGTTTGTTTACTCTTAATTTCTAGATATGTAAAGATTACTAAGAAATTAGGAAATGAATAAGAAATTATTGCTTATTCCTTTGTTTTTGTTTTAATTGAGTGTTTTTATAGGTAAATTGCCGTTTTAGGTAAACATTTTACTGTGAAATGGATGGTTTCATTAAAAATGATGCAATTTCTTCGTTCTTTGTATTAAATATGTTCTTGGTGATATATATTTTATGTTCAAATATGAAGGGATACCCTCAAGTCTCAACCCGCATCCCTAAAGTTTTTTAGATATTTCTGTTTAAACCCTTAATACTGAATTGGCTTTATTGTAAATATTTTATCATATGCTGTTTATGGGGAAGAACATGGTTTTGTGCGTCAGGTATGGTTTCAATGAAGGCGGCCTAGGAAGAAGTGAGTTAGAATGTGGAGAGACAATATCCAGATCGCAAGAAAAATGGGGCACAAAAGGAAAATGCACCAAGAAACTAATCTCCTTCTTCGTACACCCGTCTTGTCGCTGACCGGGCATAGGCCAGTGGCGTGTCATTCTTCCAGATTTTTTCTGGGCAACTATGCATATTAATTCCTTTCGGGTAGGTTGCTAGCCTTACCCAGGGTGAAGAAGACTTCTATAACAACAACCACATATGTTAATGTGGTTGAAGGAGCGAGTAGAGGTATTATTGTCACGACCAGGATTTGATCATGGATCCCCCTGCGTGGTAAGCAGCGATTTTACCAACTGGGCTACTACGCTCTGAAGAAACTAATCTCATCTATTAAAACATGGATAAACCATCAACACGTAGCCACTGGATCACTTCGTTCCTGACGGGACTAGCTTGCTTATACCGCATCGCCAAGAGTGCTATTCCGGAATGCGCATACTGTGGTGAAAACGACCAATGAGAAGCAAACAGGAGATCAGTCAAAGAAACAATAGAACAACGCATGTTAGGAATGACATGGGAATCATCACGCCAAAATCAATTACATTTCCCCAGAATTCACCAATACACATAGAATTGATAAATCTAAGGAGACTGTCACACCGGCGGCGTCGCCTCGCTTCGTCGAGCAGCGAGCGCGCTTCTGCTTCGCATTTCGGTGGCGCCCACCCGTCGGCTTTGATGCGCCCTCGTCAATACCGTTGATGGATTCATGACTTCTACACCTGGTCAGATCGGTTTTCGTTTTCATCTTACCTACTTTTCGTTAGGACGATTCGTTATCTCCGCAACGCTTGTAAAAGTTTGTAAAGCCCGACCGGTTTAATTACACTGACTTTGAGCAACCTAGCAGCACTAAGTATCTCGTTTTAACTACATTCGTTAGACAAGGGTAGGCATAGAAGCCCAAAGCCGAAGTCGCCTGTGTGAACGACGCCTAAGTGTTTAAACAGGTAGATATAATTTTTCTTAGCAAGCCATCTCTTGACCACTAGACATACCATGCCCAAGAACAAGTTTCATACACCTACAGAAAGCTTTCATACAAAGCGCCATACAAAGCGACTTTCCACTTTCAAAAGTGAAAACCAACGCAGCTCGCTCTCAAACATCTCAATTTCGATTCCAACTTTCCACGGAAAATATTTAAACCGACATTGCCAACAACTGTGCAAATATTTATGAAATTCGAGTGGAATCAACCGCGCGAACAGATAAATCAGACAGACCGGCTGAAAACATATGTATCATGTCGTAACTGGCTGCGTATCAGCGAGGAATCTCTGTCCACGTCTCCGTCATACGCAATAATATCAAAAGTATCGCGCATTTTTTCGCGTAACGTACAGCATCGCAAGCGTGCGTCCGCCCGAAACCGACACAAAATATGTACGCAAAGTGGAAGTCGAACGCGAAGATCCGCCATCGCGCCGAGGCCGGCATCCAGCGGGGCATCAGCAGTGGCGTGCGCGTGTAGCGGGCGAATGTCGAACGGTTCGTCTCGCATTCCATTCATATAAGATAAGACCTCGCGAGTCGCGAGGCACGCTCGGCTGCTAAATAGACGCTGATGAAGTTACAGCCACGCGATGCCATTCGCGGCTGACAACCACATACTTCGCGTAATATGCGCGTTATTCGCACACGGCAGTCATACACATGCACGTGAAAAGTGCCTGATTTCGAATCTATGCGCGTCAAAAGTCATTGAATTCTCTAATTGGTATATTATGTGTCTAGCGAAGTAGCTAATTGAGCTAAGGGCTTTTTCAAACCGGTTAAGACTTGGCAGTCATTAATAACATGGAAATAATCAACTCCACACCAACGTGCGGAATAACTAAGCAACAAAAATATTTAAAAAAAAACCAATAAATCGAACACGAATGGAATTTATATGCCAGCAGGCACCTCACACGCGCCCAAGCTAAAAATTTCAACACATTTAGGATGATTTTACTTATCAATCAACCGGAAGAATGTCACACTCAATCTTTTCCTTCCAAAAGCAGCAACTGTTCGACACCGGGCTGTCTGACATGATCATTCAACAATATATGAAAAGTGTCTAATTTTGAATCTATGCGCGTTAAAAGTCTTTGAATTCTCTAATTGTCGTATTATTACTGTGTTTACTGAAGCTAAGGGCTTTTTCAAACCATATTCGCACAGTTAAGACTTGACAGTCAGTAAAAACATGAAAATAATCAACTCCACACCAACGTGCGGAATAAGTAAGAAATAAAAACATTCAAAAAATGAATAAATAGAACATGAATGGAATTTTTATGCCAGCACGCATCTCACACGCGCCCAAGCTAAAAATTTCAACACATTTGGGATGATTCTACTTATCAACCGGAAGAATGTCACACTAAATACTTTCTGTCTGACATGATCATTCAACAATATATTAAAAGTGTCTAATTTTGAATCTATGCGCGTCAAAAGACTTTAAATTCTCTAATTGTCGTATTATTACTGTGTTTAGTGAAGCTAAGGGCTTTTTCAAACCATATTCGCACAGTTAAGAC
>WSZQ02076793.1:0-19320 GCA_019419845.2 Weissflogia rhopalogaster
TTTTTTATACTTACAATTAACATACTACTCCAATAGATATTAATCAAGAAATTACAGTATAATTGCATAATTATAATGAACGTCGATACAATTGCATATAATTCTGTTTGGTTTGTTTGCTTGTTTCAGTTATTTATGTTAATTGCTTTCGTTTTTTGTCCCTATTATTTATAGGAAGCGGCCGATCGGTTTACGGACACGAGCTGGAAAATACATCGACAATGGCTGAAGTCGAACAGCCTGCCGGCGTCGACAATTAGCGAGCGAACGATTACGAATGCCGAGATAAATCACGCCACCCCGAACGCCGAGGGTGGCGTTGACGGCGGCGGTGGTGGCGTGCATGATAATAACAACGACACGTACGCCACGATTAAGACCACCGCCACAACGAACTCGAGCAATTCTACGGGCGGCGCGTCGAACAACCACAGCAACTCCACCACGAGGACGATGCGCCGCAAAGTTGTTGAGATACAGACCGTGCAGACCACCCTGGAGCGCAAGAAGCCCCTTTGTAATGGCGATGTCATAGTGGTAAGCTCATCCTTATTTGATGCATCTGTGGCAGTGCCGGCTCGTGCATAATTTTCTTAGATGATAAATGGGGATGAAAATATATGTGTGATATATTTGACGATATCGATTATGAGTATCAATATTTTCTTCCCCATCTGTTGTTGGTGGTACGTTCCACTGAACTTCAATTTGGTAAAGGATTATTTTAAATAAACAAATATTTGAGATATTCTGTCATGTCAAAAATTATTGGTATTGTAAGAGAGGTTAAATTAAGGTCGGCCACGTATTTTAGAGTCTATCGCCTAAGTGAGAAACAGTAACGCTACTCACTAGGTTGCCCTGTTGCACGTTACATTAGGTTCGGTTAAGGTAAATACTTTTCTTTTTTTGATTTTACCGAGCATCGACTGCTATGGTCATTAGCTCTATTCAATTCTTTTTCAATGTAATTAGTCAAATTTGAGACTAACACTATTGATAAGAAGAAGAATTCACTTTAATATGCATCCCCACCGATAAACGAACCCGGGAGCTCATGGACAGCGGTCCTCGACCATACCACTGCGCCACTTGGCTAGACAAATACTTCTTAAATACTTAAAAGCTCCACTTCCAATATTCACTTGATAGCTGACTTTTTGAATAAAATATATTTTGCCATAGGCTTATCAGCATGTACTGTATATATGATTAAGTGTGTCCAAAAATATAGTTTAATACATCTCGGCATGTATCGATAGTATGGACACTTTATATTTGGATACTCTTTTCAAAACACTTATTTAATTCATACATTGTAAATATTTCGGAAAACTGTGAATAGGTAGTTTCACTCGATACTTTGCAAGCAACTATTTCGATAGTTTTGACACCAAATGCTTTCTGATATTTTGACAGGTCCATACTATATTTTTATTACATATTATGATTCGTCTTCAAAAATTATCAATTCATCCTGAATACAATTTAAATAGTTGGGGTTTCTACATCCGCCCCCCCTAGTCCTTAGAACGAACACAACGGCTGTGTTAAGGATAAGGGATAAGGGTCAGAGAGTGTAAAGGACCCATGGCGAATTGATATAAATTATTCGTTTCAATGTCGTGGCGTAGAAATCCTAGTGCGGGGTACGTGGATGTTCTCCTGAGTATTAAATGACATGGTTGGGGCTACCCGACCGCGCCCTTGGTTTTCTAGGTCAAGACGTATATTCTACCAGCGCTGCTCCCGAAGACTGTGTATACTCATATGTGTGTGGTCGTATCATGCACATTACGTATTTACCGACGCAGTTCTTGTTGCGCTGGCGTCGCGTTGACGGTGCGCAATATTCGATGGCCTGAATTTTAGACTTTTGCGGCTTAGCGCACGCTGCCGACGACATGCTTCTTGCATTGTCCGGACCAGAGACCCGAAGAAGAAATAACCTAAATAATGATAGGGTTACAATGGCTTTCGACCCGTTCTCTAATCTGGTATTATCCGTAAAATGGTTATTGATTTTCGTTTTTTGGGGCCATTGCAATTTCCGTATTTGGCTTATAGTACGCTGAAAAACATCAAATTATGCTAAAATCCCTTGAGAACTTGCAATTAGGTTAATGAGGACTTTACTTTTCAATTGATAGTCGTGATAGGATTGTATTTTAATTAAATAAGATGGAAACTGCGTATTATTAAATTGAATTTAGCTTTGGTTTGAATAAGTTCTAATTCGGTTAGAATAAACTCATTCGTGCGATTAGCGAAAATATTTCTTGGTCCCGATGAGTCCTGTTACGTCTGTTCCTATTGTGAGTGTAAAAATTTCCGATATTGTTTAGTATCGAAAGTATTGAAAACATCTGCTGCGCCATCTATTACAAGTTTTCCAAAGTTTGATAGGAAAATGTTCGTGTACAATAAAAATGTTCATTGTTTTAAGTGGGTCTTCCAGACAGGAGTGCTGGAGATTACGTATATTTGAAAAAGTATGGAATCTTATGTTATTATTAATTTCCATACTTATCAATACCAGATATATACTTTTTTGATACCCCTAGTATTAATATATTATGCAAGGAGCATGGGATGCTACCCGTTTCCTCAAGATTGCGAGAAATTGCACGAGCCGACGACGATTGAGGAAAGGGCATTCCATGTGAGTTGTCTTAATCAAAACGATACTGAAAGGTGTTCATTACGTAACAGGAGTAAAAATAATATATAGTGGAAGAGATATATATATATATAGAGTGGAAACGGCACAAAGCCGCCTTTCGATACATACGTAAGAAAACATATATAAAATACGAAAGTAATAGCAATAGCTTGAAATTAAGATTTAAAAAAGTTGTAGTTGATATATTTTTCAACGGTGCATTAAGGTCATGTGGAGCCCCATTATCTCATTTCTTTATTGATATGATTAGTTCCCAGAAATTAGTGAAATTAGTTAAACCCGAGATATATTTTAAATTTAAAGACATTTCATTACCATATTATTTGCTAACTAAATTTTTCTTTAACTTAATCTTCCGTTAATCTTAATTTAAGCAAAATAAATGATGATTACCTTATACAGATTAAGGGAAGATTGAAAAAGGGAGGCTCGATTGGATTGGCAAGAGATACAATTTTTTGAAGAGGTTAAATTTAAAAAAAATTTCATTCTCGCGGCTGTAAAGCAATTTTAATTAGTTTTTTGTACATATCATGTCTATATTTAAGCATATCGCCACTCGTATGTTGTAATTGAAGGAAGCAACTATGTTATATGCCTATTTTCGTATGTTTTTTACGGCATGACGTCTGCCGATGCCAGACACACGCGTGACGACGTACGGCGCACTGTACTCGATTGCAGACTGCATTAAATAAAACATCTGTTTAATGTACGGCACTTCCCTTCCGTTTCCCTTCATCATCCTACCATGCAGCCAGCAATCATCAAATACCTCATCAAACATTTCCACCCATCTGAGGCGAAACAAGCAACTGTTGATAGGTACGGGTGTTTATGCATTTACCCTTATGAATCTTACGTGGAAAGAAAAAAGGGCACGCGCGTTGTTTACGCATTCTCGGCGCTAAAATTCCTTAATATTTATAGCAGCGCACCGGCGCGCCGGATGTCAGAATAACAGATGCGGTGGGTGTTTTTATCACCTTTTGTTCGGCATCTCCTGGAGATCTCCACACACATATACTCTATCTCGGCGGAGCGCGGTGTCATCCATTCACGACGCGCGCTTCCGTAATCATAATCAATTCAGTTGGGCATTAATCCGAGGACGAACGCTGTTCGTGGTAAAAACGCCGGGTTGCCATCTATGGCCTCCACTGTCTTTCATATTTGGTTAGATGTACGACTCGTTGGATTGCATCCCAACTGTATGTCGAGTCAATGCAATGTTTTCATGGGTTGCATAACTGCAATAGCAGATATCAAAACTTCATGTTGTACTCCACCTACTGGGTATTTTATAGATTGTACATGTTCAGAGTGATGTAAATGTATGCCTGGAATTCGCAGGAAACTTCTAAAGGTCATAACCAGGTTTCTATTTCAATCAAATATATTTTCGTGTTTATACTACTGTCTTCATTCGTCCCCCAGACGAGTGTGGATACCCATCAGAATCTTGACCAGTTGACTGACTCACGATTGTTAGGTAAGTGGGGTACCCAACGGGGTTGAAGTCATCCGTGTTCTCAAATTGGGGGTCGTCCATGTGGAAAATTTGGTTTGACACACGTCTTAAAAATATTCTCCATCACTATTCTAAACTTGAGAAAACAGCAAATTCTGGACTTAGAAACTAGCAGAGAAACGGGGTAAAGAAACAAAATAATACGTGATGGACTTTGAGTCCTTCATTTACTTCCTACTACATATCAACGAGAGCGGCGGCTTGCCGCGTTGTGGAGCTCGGTGCTCGTTAGATCACTTGGGTGGGTAACCACTTGGTCTCCCCACTCAACAGGTGGCTGCGGCGCCGTCCGCGAATTCCTGATTTCGCGGTAAAAACTCTAATGAAGGTTGGGCGCTTGGAACGGTACCCGAAAAAAAACCCATATGCACAAAAAGTCCAGAACAAGTACCATCAGTAGCGAGACCGGATTGGGCCAGGTGAAAGTTACTATTCCCTTACACCACTATGTGGTAGAAAAAGGTTGTTGAATAATAATAACATATCAACGGGAATCCGACAATTCGCCATCCAAGGCCTAGCGAAAATTGCCTAAAATGACTCTTGGGAATTACAGGCCGCCAGGCTAAGAAGAAGATGCCCCAAAGTTATCTCTCGAGGGGAAAACATACCTACATTCGAAAAACCGCCAATCAAACTTTTAAGATGTTAGGTTAAATAAGGCCAAATGGACCAAGCTCCTCATTACCTGGGAACTTCTATAGCTCAGAATCAGGATTCTATATTATATAATCAATCAACTATGTTACGTTGTCCCTTAACATTTATACCCGGGACTAATATAGACACCTCTCAGACTTCAGACTTGCCACAGGAGGAATATGAATAATGATATTATTAGTTTAGGGACTACTACTTCACGCTAAGTAACCTTGACATGGAGTCTACCCAAACTTCAAACCGTACTCCGGAAATGATACATTAGGATTAAGAAACTCCCTAACTTATACAGATAAGTTGAAATAAATTGCATGTACATTGCATACACACTATCGATTAGAATAGTTTTACAAGAAGTTTTATCTCCTATGGCTACTGGGTGTTTAACAATTGGCGCGCCTCTCGCGGAACCGATTAATCATCGAGTGAGTAATACGTTTTTGATTGAACTTCGCGGTCGTCAAAGTGATTAGAGTGCCAACTGCCAGTAATGTGCTATTAATTTCACGATGCGCAACAATACAATGTGTCCTATTATAGGGAGTTGCAGCGGCAAAGTACACTTTGATAGTTTGCAGAGGTCACGTGGGTTCAGCTTCCGATCGCTCAGAATCGGTTGGCATCATCAAATTTAGTGATAAAAATATCGCCGCTGATAAAACAATAAAAACGGTTTCATTATGTGTGATAATGATTTTTATTGCCGTGATTATGGGTAATGTGTGTTGAAAGAGGCGGTTCACTGTCTATCATTTGAATTTTCCAATGTGCAGGGACATAATGCACTCCCTGTATGTGGAAGCGGCGCATTTGTGTTTTGTTATTGCGTCTTACTCACTCCGTGCCAGCGTCCCCGTGAATGTTTTGTGCATTTAGTCTCTTTGCGCCTGCTTGGTCCTGAGGAGTCAGTGACTTGCCGGCGACTCTGCGCGTCGAACGCGATTTCGCCTCGCTCGCGAACACTCCGTCGCGTTTCCAAGTCCGCGCGCACTTCGACATCGTCACTCCCGTACGCCTTATAGACACATCGACTACAATTAAGCATTTTGAAATACTAAAATTAACACATGCGACTTTGCGTTGCGGATTCGTCACGTGCGTTACGCTCACGCGGAAAACTCGGACGGCGGTGGATCACCAAGGTTGTAAACTATCCCCCAGGTGTGGCCCGGCGTAGAGTGCTTCAAGTTTTTCCACGTGGTGTTGATTTTGTGGATGTTTTTTTTACTAAAAGTCCTGCTTGGACTTGTGAGATCTCTAGTTGAGGAAGGTATATTGAACACTGTTGGGCAAGGTAATTTCTTAACGCACATTTCTTAAGCACATAATATTAAAAATAAAACTATTAAAGGAATTGCAACATTGATAATGTAGATATAAAATATATTTAAAACTAAATACAATAGCTTATAACGACGATACTGTTTACATATTCAGGCAAAAAAAAACTATAACAGTTTAGTGCTTCTCCGGTTTAAGTGACCAACTGCTTATAACGATTCTATCTGATAATTTGTCCACTTAAAACGATGCTTCAATGCGTTTTATGGCACGCGTGAATCCTGCGCGCTTCATCCCTACTGTTTAACGCATAGGTAACGTACTGTTAATGTTTGTCACCTAAGGAGTGACAAACATTGAAAAGTTTAATAAGCTTGACACAATGAGTTCTGTGATTTACAATTGAAGTGAAATCGAATCACGAATTGATTTATCACGAATAAATATATTTGTCATATTTATTATATGTATCATGAATTAATATATTTAGTGGTTAATTTATTTAAAATCAAGAATCAATTTATTATTCCACTGAATCACCGCTATCACGATCCAATGGTACGTTCCATGTACCGGTTAGTACGACATATCCGAATTTTACTGTATAATTAAAAATCTTTGTACTGTTTCACTGCCTAGTCCCAGTCCTAGATTCAATCTGAATCCTAAGCTCAGTTGCAGTTCTAGGTCCAATCCCAGTCATAGGCCCAGAATCAGCGCAAGTCTGAATCTCATTTCTAAGTCCAGTCGCAATCCTAGGTTCTGTTCCAATCCTGGGTACAGTTCCAGGGCGAGTTTCAATCCTAAGTGGAATTTCAGAACACAGTTCAAGTCTATTTATTGCCTAGTTCTAGAGTGGGTTCCACACCTTGGCTCAGTCTCAGTCCTCTGCTCGGTTTCAACCCTAGGCCAAGTCCGACTTCTGGGGCTACAATATATTCTGGGCCCAGCCCCAGTACTAGACCATACTTATTATATTCTTCTTTATACCCCTTCTTGCATCCAAACGTTGTTCAAACTGGGAACCGGCCTACAGAAATGTTAACTTTGACAATACTGAATTTAGTATATATAATTATTATCTATCGAAACATATGTTTTGATATTTTCTAATAGATATAAGGAGCGTGACTTTGTCCTTTTCTGCTCTCAATTTTCACGTCAGATTCATAGCAAATCATAAATAAGGACACTTTGTTTATGTACAGATTCATATAAAATTGTCACCCTATTGATACTGAAATTGTCAGTTTTTGAGTAATACTTAAAATTGATTACCCGAAAAATCGCATTATTTTAGTATCAACAAAAGTCGACTATCCTTCGATAAAATTATGATGAATTAAATATATTTATTTTATTTTTCTTTTCATGTATTTTAAAGGCTTTCTTCGTAACTGAAAATATATGCTAACTTTAAATGACCCCCAGCCAATTATGCAACACATCGGGTATCGATACTTTATAGTAGTAGTATCAAAAACATCTACGGCGCCATCTACTAACACTCTGTATGGTATTATAATAATTATTAAAGAAAAAATAGACTTAAGGTACCAAAAGTGAGCGCCTTATTGTTTATCAGGGAAAGTGGTTGGCGGAAACGCGAAATTCGGTGCGTAATGCTGTAGTGGTTGAGATTAAAGCACACCGATCTAGGTGCTCGCTCGGCGCAGATGAGCGTTTGAGCGTTATCAGATCGGGGAGCACGCGCATGGCATCTTCACCGCCGCACATCCCTCCCACGATAACAAGTACGTAGGCCAACTATACGAGTACGTACGAATACGCAGAAGGCGCATGAGAAGAGCAGCAGGAAAAATGCGCCTCAGTTTGCACGCGCCGTCGGTTTTCGCCGCTTGCCGTCCCGCCGAAGAAACGCGCATAATTCGGCGCATCCGGAGTGCAACATAAATCCCTACGATGAGTCTGACTAGTTGGTGCAGGCCGTTCATTTACGTTACTTCTCCACCTGACATTCCAGTGAGTAAGACGCGACTAATTGCTGTTTCAAATATAACTCGACGCTATTACGTTCGCTCCATGCTCGCTTAAATAGCCCACAACTAAGGTTAGGATAAATATGCAGCAGCCAACCAAATATCCTTTGATGTTTCACTGGTTGCCTATAACTAATCGCCGAAAAGTGGTGGTGTTTATTTAAATGTTAGAGGTGTTACATGATACTCACCACTTTTAGCATTGACATACTAAAAGCAGGGAACGCGAGGAAAGGTAACGTCAAGTGCATCTTTAAAAAATCCTTTCGTTGAAAAATATTTGCGTTTCACATGCTCACACGTCAGAAAACTGTTTGCCTGCACAAAATTCACACGACGATGACTTGCTCACCGCTTGTCGACCTTCCAAAGTTTGCTCGGGACAAAACAAAACGCGCCCAAAACTTATAAATTTTAATGTGGAAACATCAAAGTGTTTAGCTTTGCCATAATGTAAGTAAACTTCGATGTGTTTAATGGTTTGTCATACCATTTACGGTTAAGTAATGTAATGTCAATTGTCGGTATAAATTTAACTTTAAAAAGTTGATATAACTTTTTGAAACTAGTCAAGCGCCGCTATATGTGCGGCGTAAAAATCACTTTAATGGTTTAATTAAATTGAATTGCTTGTAGGTCTTGATGTACGCGGTACTTGAGAGCCATGCCAGCATCAATTTATCGTTAATATCCATTCAGCCATCTAGTAGTCTTACAATTTAGCGCGTTTGTGCTATTTCACCGCTTCGCACGCAAACTGTGAGCACAGCATATTGGCGAAAAACTATCGCGACGACCACACACAGGCAGAATTCTTGTAATGAATGCTGTTTTCCACATTAAGACACAATTTAATTAGTTTCGAAATGGGTTTCACCCAGATGAATAACGCTTTTGCACCGTGAGCTGGCGCTACTGTACATTTTCTGATTTCCGGCTAGTATCGCGTTAGTTTCATACACGTTTGCGTGGAGTTTATGCGGAATTTATTACTTCACTTTCGCTAAAAGCTTTCCAATGCCGATGTGCATTTCATCGATTTATTGATGGCATCATACTATGCGAATCAGAGGAAATTATTCAATA
The DNA here is from genome assembly GCA_019419845.2 of Weissflogia rhopalogaster. Lineage (NCBI taxonomy): Eukaryota > Metazoa > Arthropoda > Insecta > Coleoptera > Staphylinidae > Weissflogia > Weissflogia rhopalogaster. The sequence goes on from WSZQ02076793.1 coordinate 9,242, forward strand.
CTTTAAAAGGTTCGTTATAGGCACTTCAAAAAGGATTCATGTTTTTGATATGCCGTTTGTTGTTATCAGACGTTTTATTAGTAACGAAATCCATGAAAATGTGTTAAAATTACCTATTACATTTAGTTTGAAAATTACAAAAAGGAGTAGATGACGACACTAGTTATTATTAGTTATTACTTTCATAAAGAAAGGGGAGGGCATGGGGTGGGAAACTGGAAGACGTGTTGTAGGTTTATGCTGAGGTGTACGGGTATAAAAAATGTATTGGTATCGATACATTTTTTGGGTCAAATTTGACCCACGTCTTCAGGGGATTAGGATCGATTAAAAAAAGGCGAGTTCACGACTGAAGTAAAACTAAATATATTCTTATAGTTGAAGCATTATTTTTATAATTAGCTACAACAGTAATTACTATAATTGGTTTTAAAACTGAAACAATAGGTTTATGCATTGTGGTACCAGGAACATATATTTTCTATTTGTCACTCCTGCGGATCAAACATGTCAATTACCGTTGTCTTCTGGCACAATGAACAGTCATTCATTGCTGGAAACTAGTGATAGAGGAACATATAGTAATGATGGGGAATGAGTCGTTCGATATTCACAAACAACTTCATTGAATGTTCCACCTCGAGATTTATGAAATGCCTTAGCACATCCTAATACTAAATGAAAATGATTCCGCATTACGTGTTGTTTTATAATTATTTTATAATAGTTTTATTATTATTTATACAATGGTCGATGCTCTTCTACGTACCGCGTGACTGAATCAACCAAACATCAGAGAAAGTAAAAAACGACCTCAAAGCGTTAAAATGTAAGAACAAAAGTAAATAAATTGCCTATTACTCAAGTAGAAACAATGCATACGAAATGTTAAAAAATCGGATTGTTGGTTTCTGAGGTATACGCCGCCTAAATTCTCGCATTTACCTCGCATTTTAAACTCCCCAAGTTAAGCGTGAGTATAGCCCCGCGGGACGCTGTACAAACTGATAAAATCGTTAAAAAACTTTTTAACTGGACTGTCCAGTACGTTTGATCACCTTAAGCATAGATGACGACACTAGCGAAATCGATAATTATCAATATTTTAACACGCACATCCCCAGTTAGCAGGTGTCTATTATTAATGCTTACCTTCTGACTTGGATAATATTTCAATGCTTCTGGTTTTTGCGGTTGAAGATGACACACGACAATAAGTTCGTGCCGACCTAAGATGAGGGTAATACTAGAAGTGCGCGCTGGAGTTATGTGACAAGTTGCAAAAGTTGTGTGGACTTGTCTGTCTGTCATTGTGGTTTGTGCGTGCGCGATACGTAATCTAAAGCCTTTCGGAGACGCGCTGCTCTGCGCACCGTGGAAAGGGTTTCCCGAGAATTCGCCGTGTTTAGCCGGACGGCATATGCGACCTGCTCGACCAGTATGAGTAGGTTCGTGTGGCCATCGCGAATTGTGCGAATTATTTTAACGGTTGTTGCAAATTTGTTATTATCCCAGAAATTAAGTGTTTCATGGGATTGGAAACGTTTCGAAGAAATTGCGTAGGCGTACATACTTCACTTGCACGTCTCCTTATAAAATAGTTCAAATGAAGTAGAACATTATATATGTGAATATATTCATTTACCCTGAGGATAGGTTTATAACATTTTCATGTTATAGTTGATATTTGATATTGATATTTGATATTTATGGGCAATTTGGATTTATTTACTACCAACGTTACCAGGAAAGTGCCCTGAAAGGTAAAGAATTTAAGAAAATAAGAAAAGTGTTTTCTTGGTGGAATTTCGAATTTATGGTCTTTCAATTTAACTTTACGGATCCAGAAAGCACTAACCACATACCATTAAATCAGGGTAAAATTCCAACCCCAAAGTTGCAACCGGGCACGTCCAAATTTATAGCCCTGATAATCGACGTTAATACTTTATACATTTGTCTAGAGGCTACACTTAAAAGGTATATATCAACAGTTTACTGAATCTTCTAAGGCACAAATACTTAATTTATGAGTACAAGGGAATATGGTTAAGTATGTTATTTTCTTTTTAGTTTGTCTCTCTAAGATATGTAGACTACTATATTAGGATTCCTTGAACATCCTTTACCGCCGATGTAAGCATTTAATTTATCTTGCATTCTGATGATTTAGAGTTCTTTGCTTAATTCCCTAGAATCTTAACACAACGATTTATGGTAACTTGCAGAAGTTCTGTTGTGGTTTGTTTTTACTTATCTTGATACAGGACTGGGTCGAACCTTTAAAGGAGATTTCATTCAGGTGCCTCCTATCTAGTGTAGATACAAATAAATCTTTAAGGATATAATTTAAAAATTATTACTACCCAGGAGAGTGTTTCAATTGTCCAACACGGATTTAAATGGATTTTACGCCGTTTTGAGTCGTTTGCGCACAAAAAATATTTTAATTAATTAATAATGCAATATATATTAAACTTTGAATTTTTTTTTTTGGCAAACGACTCAAAACGGCATAGAATCCCGTTAACACAATTTATTTCTATATATGTACTACACGTACAAAAAGTTTCATTCAATTTGGTGTTGGACAATTAGAACACTCTTCTTGTAAGCTGTAAACGTAGAAATGTCTTCTTTCTTGCATCACTTTCTCATTTTTACATTAATGTTAAATTGAAAGAGCGAAGAAGTTATTAATTCAGGTGATAAAAGTGATGTTTTATGTGCGAATTATGATCTTTCGCGTCATGTTTCACCTTGACCTTTTCCCCGTTTATCCGAAAGTTAGAGCGAATTCTGCAGATGCGAAACAGCGCTATGCGGCAAGGACGTGCAGAATACTATCAGGGTGCCATGTCTGCCTTTTCAATGCCAAACTGCGCGCAGGAAAACCCCCAAGGGAGAGACGCTGGCGGCTGTCTGGCAACAGGAACCGTAGTCCCACACAGCATCTCTGCGCTCTGGCCGACCACGCCTCCACCACTCGAAATGTTCGCCGGCAACCCGACGCGCTCGGCTTCCTGCTTCCCGACATCCCGCTGCATTCGCAATCACCGCTGCATGGCATGCAGACACATTCCACATTTTCACGCCGCCAGTCAGATACCCTAAAAATTCGATACTCTCGACTTCATTCCACCGTTGCTTTGCGTCCAGCTGCAATGCGCGATAAGGAGACACGCTGCTGCTGTCGGCGGCCGCACGACGACGAACAAACGCAAATTGGTGCAAAACTTTTCTATCGCATTGCATTTACCATACACCACGTCGCGTTGTACATTGAAAACAAGGTAATACACCCAAGCCATTTCATACACGCTCATATTTTCGTTGCAACTCATTTCACGAATGTCGGCCAAACATAGACATTATCGCATGACAGACAGCATGATATGTACTTGTACCTGCCTCCCACATACTATTATTAAATCTGGCGAATGTGTATTTTAAGTGGTTGTATAATAATTTTCGTAAAAGTGATAAAACAACTTCTCATAGTTCGAAGACTGTGATAGACCTGGAAATTGTATTTTACGAAGTCAGTTCCTCCTCAGAATAGAGATCTCTTATCTATTTTAACAACAAATATTTAGTACTAGTTTGATCCATTGAAAATTTAGGTGTTTGTGTTATAATTTAGACAGTCTTCCCGAACTTCCCTAAGATAGGATGAATAAATGTCCCAATTAGAAAAATTTAATTCTTTGCAAAATTGGTCCATTGTCGGTTGATATAATTCGGGCTCAAGTGATCATCCTGAACTACATTTATACAAAGACGGGAAGAGGTACATTAAGAATGTTGATTTGAATATCTTTATCAAGTCAGTATTAGATCAGTTGTCCTCATCATTTTTATTTGTCGCGGTACACCTATTAATTTCAAAATTTGGCTGCATACAAAGAAAATTTGAAAACACTACGAGAGGGGGGTTTCTGCAGTTCCAACTCGATTCGGGTTCTTCATGGTGTTGTAGTCAAACAAACATAAACCATCTAAACAACATTAAAATGTTTTGAAAATGTCGCAGCACTTTTGGCAAAGTGGCATCACTGTCTGAGACATATTTTGTAACATGGAATCTGGAAAGTATTCATCCTTGATGTTATTGTAAGTCTCGACGCTGACAGATACCTAGGTCCTTTGATAAAAGTTAATTCATGGTCATAATACAGATATTTTTACTTTTCTCACACAGAGTCTTCTGGGATTCTTCTTGAAAATGTCGGTTCACGTAATTTTGACTTAGGTGATCATCCTGAACTTCCTTTAATTAAAAAACTGAAAGATGTGCACCAGCAGTATATAAGAATTTACTTCAGTCTACTAAAGTCAGTTCCTAGATAGTATTTTGTATGATGGTAAGTGGTTCCTCCCAGATCTTTTTGGCAAAAAGTCAGTTCCTACAATTAGACATTGTTAGTAGAGTTTTTATTTTCTTAATGGATCAACCTAAATTTCCTTTCCTGTACTCAGTAACCTCGAGGTGCCTCGATATTTGATTAAAATGCCGTTTAAATAAATGTGACTTAAGTAGGTCTGAAAGAGAAGCATCAGTTCTTAAATGAAAAGTAATGTCCTGGCAAATGTATTTTATCCATCTGTTCCTAGATCGTGTAGTGGAATATTTTCTTTAAAACTTTCGTTTAAAAAAATGAATCTTGAAAGTCTCCAGAATCGGCGTTCGACGGAAATCAAGATTAGCCTTAAGCAAATGTCATTTTTAATCAAAACAACTACGATATTTTAAATATGAAGAATATCAAATTGAAAATCATTCCATATCCACGTTTTCCTGCAAACGCATTTGCACCTATCTCGTCCAAACATAGACATTATCGTCTGACAACATGATATATACACGTGCCTGCCTCCCACATATTATTCAATATGCGAATGTGACTTAAGTGGTTGTACAATAATTTGCAGATTTACGCGTTGTAACATGACCAAAGTGCCGATTGCTCGCAGGCGCCAAAGCGCAGGGTGTGACGCCAGCTGCACATGCGCTTTTTTTACACTCATCGCATTTTTCTGCACACGATTTTTCCGCGTAGCGTTCTGCGAACACGCTTTGAGAAATTGGCATGTTCGGCTCGAAGACACGAAGCGTTTATCCCTCGAACGATGGTGCATGGCGTGTGCGCGCTCGCGCTTGTGTGCACTGCCGCCGGCGTGGTTTATCTAATGCATTAAGTACGTGCGAAAAAATTTACTTACCGGTACACGAACGGGCACGCGGCGCGGATCGCATGCGATGCCAGCGAGCAGATAAAACCTCTTCGCCGGAGCGTGGTTAGCGCCGCCGCATGCAGCGAATACCGCTCGGATTCGAAGGAATCTAACGCTCCGGCTGCTGCACGTCATGCCAATCAATTATCGCAAAGTCAATATATGTTTTATTATTGGCGTTTCGCGCAAATGAGCTTCGGGGGTAATTTACGATCGCATTGAATTTGTCCGTGCGTGATACGTTCATTAACTATTTAATATGCGTGGAAAACACGGCATCATGTGCATGTACGGATATGTTAGTCAATCTTGATTTTTTCCCTTGTTGCAGCATACTCACGATGAGGCAAAAAATGGAAGCCGTAATAATAATACCGTAAGTATAATTATTTTACTTGATTATGACATGTTCTATAATTGAGTTTAGGTATTCACGAGAGTACTTTGTTATTACGATTATGAGTATTTACTTTAGTTGTATAAAAGGAAAAACTATGAGAACAGATGTCTTAAATTTAAGATTTGTGATGCATTGAGACCTGGGTTTAATTTTACATATTAATCAAATATTATTGTGCCCCTGGTGTACATTCTTTTACTTTTAGATGAAAAGTCTTCTTCATTGAACTTTTACTTTTTCCCATGACTTTCATCGTAAAGTAATGCTAACTAAAAGTGAGCATGTTACTGAAAGATGCCTTCCACAGTAATATCAGGCAGAGATAGGTAATGGGGTATACCCCCACAATCTTCTCGCGAACTGCGACCAGGTTAGGTCTATCATTAGGAGGTCCGGTCTATTCTTCCAAGTTGATTAGAAAAGATATCCAGTGAATTCAACTGATATTTCTGGGTACCAAAAGTTTTTTTTATTCAAGACTTATATTATACTTGTGTTGATTACATAATTATTCATTATTATTAATAATTATTAATTATACATACCATTTGGCATGTTTTATTTGCCCTACCATTTTAGGGATATCAGGAAGTTATTACTGTCGTTTAAATCACAACCTGTGCACCCTTCTATTTCTGCCTTCACCCTTCTTTCAGGAGGATGATGTTCTTTACAAAGAGCGACGATTTTTCAGTATTTGTCGCATCACATTCGTGACCTGCGTATTGGTATCTTTTATCATGTCCCTATGCTCACCTGGAATTCTTGAAGATAGTGTGTTCTGCACTGTCATTGTCTCGGAGCACTCTGCGACCTTTTTTCCATACCATAGAGATAAATGTCTAAAGTACCATGTTCACACAGAAATTGGCACAGCCAGAAATCAACGTCCCCATGTTTTTTTGTATGCCAGGTCCTAATGGAATTTGTTCTTATACCCTCCATCCATTACCTGCCCCATTTTTACCCCAGGAGTAGATCTCAAGAATTCCATCTCCTCAGTTGGTATTATTCATGATCATACGAGTAATAACAGTTTCCCATTCACAAAGTGTTCAATCTTAAACATTCTCTGCGCATTTCATAAGATACAAATTATATCAACATAAGATTTCTTATAAACGACATCTCACCACAAAGAATATCATGATTAAGTTGTTGTCATAGACTGCATTTATGCGCGCATGTTGTCCTTGCAAGAGTTGAATAGATATATGTTTATCAGATGTTGACATCGCACTACCAACAACAGAATGCATTCACCGATGCCTTGACGTCGCAGCCGCGTCGGAAAAAGTCGCCGTCTCTCAGCAGCCATAAGAGCGTCGGCGGGGGCGGCATGGACCTCAGCTACGTAACGGAGCGCATCATCGCGCTCTGGTTTCCGGCAACCTGCAGTGCCCAGGTGTTCCGTCGCGGCCACCGGCAGGCGTCACACATGCTCATCAATAAGCACGGCGACAACTACAAAGTAAGTCGTTATCACATTTGCATGTTAACTGTCTGCGTGCTCGTTCCCTTTTCTTTCACACATTACATGTTATTTGATTGTTGTTTCACAGGTGTTCAACCTGTCCGAGCCGAGGGCCGGTCTAATTAACGAACACAAGCACGTGGAGGAGGTTGGGTGGTCGGCGCGCCTCGCCCCGCCTTTGGAGCGCCTCTGTAGCGTGTGCAAGCAGATTGATTCATGGCTTTCCTCCGACCATCATCGGATTGCTGTGATTCATGCTCGGTACGTATTGCAAATGTAATATGTAATATGTAATTTTTTTGTTTGACATTTATCGAGGATCGACTATTATAGTCATTAGCTCTACTCAATTCTTTTTCACTGCAATTAGTCATATTAGGGTATTATATCCTCATTGTTAACACAGATTCATTTTGCTATACATCCCCACCGAGAATTGGACTCTGGACCTTGGGATCAGTAGTCAATTATGTAATTATTTTAGTTTATTATCCGTTTGGATAAATCAATAAGATTTATAAGATAAGTCATTATAGGCCTTTAGGTTAAACTATATAAGGATATGTATTTGAATACCTTCGGAAGGGAAGGGTTATTGTTAGGACAACGTAAGATTGGTTTAGTGAGACTACCTTCCGTTTTCGGATAAGATAAGGTAACTTATTATATTAAATTAGGTTACATTTGATTTTATATAGGTTATACGATTAGAAGAACTTATTTAGAATATTTTACGTAGTTTTTTTTTATTACAATTTCAAAAGTTGTGGGAGTAATAGAGTCGATGCAGAAAAATACGAACGAAACAACTTGTTGCTATTAGCATAGGACAAAATAGAATATAAATAAGGGAGAAGTAAGGTTTACTAGGTTATGTTAGGTCAGGTTAGGTGAGGTTAAAAGAGGTGACAATTTGTTATTATAAGACTACACTAGGGTAAATCACATGCGGTGATTTCGACAAAATTTAAGAAAATCAAAAAGTTTTGGGAATGCTTTAAATAGCGGAAACAAAAGTTCGAATAACAGTGCCATCTTCCGTCATGCCTTTTATTGGTACAAACCAAGTTAATATTTACAAAACCACAATATTTATTAACACTGAATAAGCCCCGTGTTCGTAATACCTGGAAATCGTCTCCTTATCAACCTGAGAGTAATCATTGCATTCATGACTCATGTGTATTGAGATTTGTTGGAGCAATCATGTTGAGAGGTTTTTCTTGTGTATTTTACTTGTAGCGAAGGCGAACTCTTAATTAAGAATTTAATTAAATTTCAGAGGATGCAAGGACAAACTAGGCGTTGTGGTGGCGGCGTACATGCACTATTCAAATATTTGTGGCACTGCTGATCAAGCTTTAGACCGTTTCTCGATGCGAAAGTTTCTCGACGACAACATTGGCCCGCTCTATTTACCATCAAATAAGAGGTCTGCATAATGTGATTTGCTTTTCAGGCGTATCCTCATAATGTTTATCGTTTTATTTTTGCAGATATGTGTCTTATTTTGCCGGTTTGTTATCGCATAGCATCAAAATTAATTCGGCGCCTTTGTACCTCACGCATGTAACCGTTTTGGGTGCCCCGGCCTATCAAAATGGAGGGTGTCGGGCTTTTCTAAAGTTGTATGAAGGACAAACACCGGTTTATACATCGGGTAAGAATTTTTAATAATACGCGTTTTGACTTTAATGCAGAACTTAACGTTATATTAAGAAACGTTAGTATTATTTGATGAAAATGTTGAAACTATTGCCCCCGAGGGGCATTTTAGGTGACCTTGAACACACATTTGGTACCTAAAAATAACTAAATGAAACGTATTGACAGTTTTGATAGTCTATTTATCTTTTCTATCTTCTGATAGTTGACACTAGAAAACTATAAATTTATAAAGGACCCACCACAAAATTCAATAGGCATTCAATACAACCTGTTCACATATGTACGAATAAATGAACATAGATTTAACAATGATCTGAAATATCAGATTATCTAGTCTTTATTACGGATCATAACTACACTTGAACTCTAAATTGGAAATATCTTAAATATCAAAATATCATATTGTCTTAATCCATTTATCAGATAACAATTGATTACATTTAATAGGTATATACACTGTGTCGAGTGGCGTATCACAGTTTACAGTCAACGTGGCGGGCGAACGTCGCCGAGGGCTGCAATTGCGCGGCGACATTTTAATAAAATGTTATCACCACGCAGAATTCGAGCGTGAGATCATTTTCGCGTGTCAATTCCACACGTGCGCCGTCTCCGATAACACGCTCAGCTTCACGCGACAAGAATTAGATGGTGCATCCAATGGTAAGTGCACGTGTGCGGCTTTCGTATTTCTTGATTGTACCTCTCGCAATTGTTTGCAGACCCACGTTTCCCCATCGATGGTGCCATCGAGTTGCACTTCAGTGCCGGCCCGGAGAGCCGACATCCGGGACCCGCCCCCACACCAGCCGTGCCTGTCTCACTCAACGATGATAGTGTAACGCGTGCAGATAGTCCCTTCGAGGTCGAGGAGTCCGAGGATGAGGACGCTTCAGACTCAGGTAAGATACAGCCATTTTATTATATATTGGGAACTAGGTCTGTCGATTACACAAAAATAATCTAAAGTCTAGACACTAAAACACGATATACAAAAAGTTACTTACTGACAGTAGAAGAGACGTAAGTGGGAAGGACGGACGCTTTAGGAAAAAGTATAATGTCTCGGTTATTTTTAACATGGCACACCTGTGATCTATGCCTGTAGAGGCTCGGTTATATTTTCAACGTTAGTTTGATTTACTTGTGCTACATTTATCACTCATAATCCTTTTAAAATTGATATTTATTACTTTAGTTTATAAATTTATAAACTAACGTAAATTATGTTAGATTTTTTAGATATTTAAACAGCAAATGAAACTGACTAAACATTATCAGAAAGGAATTAAACTAGAATAC